>OY735198.1:63491576-63514076 GCA_963457665.1 Thysanoteuthis rhombus | reverse complement strand
AATCGTGTTCAATCTCACATGGAGATATCACAAGATATCACAATACATAGGAAGAAAACTTGGATCCAGGACATCATAGAATCTATTAGAAAAATCAAAAGACAATGGGCTGGTCATGTTGCGAGAATGACAGACATCAAGTCTTACAACATGGATCCCAAGAGATCACATGCAAGACTGAGGCCGACAAAATTCAAGATGTTGAGATGAACAAGACAAATACATAAAATACTGGCTCTGCGACGCCCATGATAGAGAAATGTGGCGGATCTTGGGGAACGTTTATGTCTAATGACAGACGTTAAAGGACTGATGATGATTAAATTACTTATGTGCTTTATTAAGGTAAATAAGATTAAAATTGATACAATGGATTTTAGTTAAGAATTGGCTTAGTTTATAAACATAGCAGTTTTCATTGTTTTTTTCCCATCTTATTCATTTTTGTGCAATATAATAAAGAACTGATTTCCACAACTATCAAATGAATGCAGGAAATGTAAAAAGTGTACAATGGTGACTTGCTTAGTTTTATTTAATGAAACAAAAACAAATACGATAGGGTAATGATAGCTGTTATGTTACTTTTTTAAGCTCTTAAAAAAGCTTTTCTGTCCTTCCAAAGCTGAAAATGGTTGAGTAGGTGTAGTTTGAAACCTTGTAAACTGAAATATCAAGAGCTTACAACGGTTTTCGGTTAAAATGCAATCGTTGGGAAACTTCTTGACGTCAAATTTGAACAATTTTCCATTACACATGCTTGTTCACACACACACGCACACCCATACACACACACACACACACTCACAGAGTCTAAAACTTGCTTATTGTATGCTAAAATATTTTCATGTACGATATATCTCTCCGTAATCCTATTCAAATTCATTGTTGATGCTAGGAATTGAATCAATGCAAATCACTTGACTCCACTGTTTTGATTTTAACACAAACTGTTAGTACATACCAAAGTGTACGGTTAAAATGAGTAACTGTGTCGTGAATAAAACCTGTTTGGAGAAAATAGGGTTGGTTAGATTGTTACTGCTTTTCATCTCATTTTATTCAGACATTATGCGGGTTTTCGTATATAAAGTATGAAATATGCATCGTTTACAGGCATTACTTGAAGTAAAATATACGGATGTATTAATCATCGGGGGGTCAGTTTATCTGTACATACGAATGGAAAACAAATCCCTCTTTTTATATCCAATGTTATCTCAAGTTTTGTTCATGAAGGGATTAGTGTATTACTTCATATCAATAGAAAACCGATGCCCGACTTTATTCATCCTCACTTCATGTACAGAGGCTTTGAGAAAAATGTAAAATCTGCTTTATGTAAGCAAACATTATTTTTTTGAGAAATAAACACTGTATCAGGATATACGCTAGAGCTATGTATGCAAAATATGGAATCGGTAGCTGATCTACAAATTTAGATGTGACACAGATTTAGCATGACTACTTTAGCGTTACAAAGCCACAAACACTTGTGTTCATTGTCATAAATGCCAAAATCAAAATTCAACTTTTATCGAAATACATACAGTGAATGTATATAAAAATTGGAAATTAATTTCCACTTTCTTCGTTTTAGTTATGTTAACAAAAAAAAAACATCTAGAATTATTTCAAGTTCCTGTACTTCAAAATATCAAACGTTACTTTTTATCAAGCTATCAAAATACGTTTTTGTGCTCTCCAAATTACAGATGACCTTTGGAAACTAAAATCTCGAGTGATATATCCACATAGCCTACAACTGTTTCCTCTGGGTGAAATGTTAAGGAGGAACCTCATAACAAATTCTATAGGCGAATCTTCGATATATATATATATATATATATATATATATATATATATATATATATATATATATATATATATATATATATATATATATATACTATTCTCATTATTGAATTAAGCGTTGTAAGCAAATGGATCAACTATGACTGTTTTCCTTCATCTTAATTTTTAGCAAATTTTTATACAACCTAAACATTGGGCCATCGTCCCCATAAAAAGCAATAAACAGCTTTATATGAGATATGTTCATTGCCCTATCTTCTTAAATAGCAAACGCTACCTGACGTCTCATTTTTTCAATTTGAAGATTGATCAAGAAAAAAAAATGATTCAATTTTTTTAATCAGTGTACGTCGTTCAAAAGTGAAGGGTTATCTCAGCATGAATTTAGATAGTAAATCCTTCACAAATCTTGCTGAAAGCCTGTAGCGAGGCCCAAGTAGTACACACGGAACATTTGGGGTAATATTGCAGGGTTTTTTTTGTGGTAGGATTTCGCATACAGACAGCTGGACTTTTGTTTAGTTACAATGAGATAAACAGACGTATCCTTGTTACTAACATAGAGTGTGACAATCCCTTCCGCTCTAATTATACAAAAACTGGTCTGAGAACGTCCCTATGAACCGTTTGTGTGTTTTTATATTACCCAACCTATATCTAGAAGTCTTTACAGCTTTAAAGATTAAAAAACTTTTTCAAAAGTTTTTTGTGTCACTTCAGTCACTCATTTCCCAATAAAATTGATGTAATTTTCTTCAATGTTTTTCCCATGTATACCTTATACTTTGTTATTTTGGTTCAGTGTATAAATTTTCTCTTTTTGGGATCATCGATTGTTTACCAAGTGGCTGTTCTGGGGATTTAGTTATACTAATATGGCATCCCAGATGCAACCTTCATATATATATATATATATATATATATATATATGTGTGTGTGTGTGTGTGTGTGTGTGTGTGTGTTTACATCCGTATGTTCATGTATAAATCGCACATTCATTAATACTGTATGAACATTTTTGTCGGATCAAAGAATACAGAAAATGGAGAAACGTATGTATATGATGCTGACAGATTTTGAAAAGAAGATGAAATTAGATACAGACTTCGGGGCGAGTTAAAATCTTAGAAGAGCTGTCGGATAAAATTCAGCGTGCCATCAGGAAGAGAAAATACATGCATATCTCTTTTTTTTTCTGTTAGCAATGCTTAAGGCTTGCCTAAATGATTCAAACAATTGTGTAACTTATGTCAGAAACAGCGTTTTTGCTACCTGAGTCTCGTTCATTTCTTTATGCAATAATAGTTGAAAAAAATCTTTGGATATAGCTTTTCATGGATGAGATGAAGTATCAGTATTTTTCATTAGAGAATTTGAGATTAACAAACGGTCTGACGAACAGGTGGGAAGTTAGTGTCAAGATTTAGCAACTATTCTCTCTCGCGCTATGCAAGTCCTTGAAAGTCAACGACCTCTTGACAGTTATATCTCAACAGGATCATTCGAGTGGTGAAACTTGCATTTGGGAAGTGTTGACCTTTTGGAGAGGATTATATCATTCGAATTCCTTTTTAATTGCGAACAAGTTAGCGGTGTCTCTATTTCTGGCCATCCTTATGAGCAGCACGAAGGAAAGTGTCAGACTCAACATGGTACTGCATTAAAGGTAACGGATAATGATAGAAACTGCGTAGGATGTAATTGGAGACGCAAAAGAATAACTCAAACTGAATTTCGACGTAATGTTGCAAAATTTAGATATCTCATCGACTTTTTAGACAACAGTACTCACTAAGATTATAGTTTATCCCAAATAATTTTTCAGTAACTGTTCAAATCAAAAACTACAGACATGTATCCGTTAGAAGGAAAAACCAAAATTTTTGTACGGTCTGCCTGGTCAACAAGTTCACAGAGCGTCTTCAAAAGGTCGGAGGACCATCACGGCTTTGCAGTCACTATGTTGGAAACTGTTGCACTCAATATGCACTGACCCTGTTTGTGAAACAATTTCGAGTCAAAAAATCAGTATTTTCAGATTTTGAGTAAAAAGTTCCCTTAAAATCATAGTTCATCCCAGAATATTTTTGAGTGACTATCTAAACCATAAACTAAAGACATACACCATACCAAAAATGACATTTACACACACATACACACACTCATATATATATATACGTGTGTGTGTGTGTATGTGTGTTTGTGTGTTTGTGTGTGTGTGTATGTGTAATTGTCACTCATATATATATATGTGTATGTATATATACATATATATATATATGCGTGTGTGTGTGTACGTGTGTTTGTGTGTGTGTGTATGTGTAATTGTCACTCATATATATATGTGTGTGTGTGTGTATATACATATATATATATATACATGTGTGTGTGTGTGTGTGTGTGTGTGTGTGTGTGTGAACTGACCTGGTATTTGCGGGTTGCGACGAAAAGTATAATTACTTTCAGATTGAAAATTTATCTCTGTGAATGTGATATATAACAGAACCTTGAAGTTATTGGTGATATAGATTTTTTCTGCTCCTTCCATATATTTTGAATTATTGTCTTTATCTTACTCACCCAACGTAACATTCCTTCTTTTGCTCTCCTAACGTTTATGTTCTATTCAGCTGCATAATTCGTCTCATGTTCTTTTCTTCTTTTTCCCTTTTCTCCACTTGGAAGAACATACCAGTCTAATACAAAAGGTGGACTTTTTTGTGTATTTGGGGGTATTTTTTAGTGTATCTGTTCACTTTAGTTAACTACACGACGAGAATCGATCTCACTTAATGTGCTAGCTTGCCAAACATCGCCCCATGATAGGAACGCATCTTGAGAATGTGTGACAGCGATCCAATATCAAAATCGAATTGCATTTTTTGCTTTGTTAATTGATCATCTCTGTGCTATGAATTACTGTACTTGGTCACCCACACTTGCACAAATCTAGTCGAATCTATGCTACCTACCAAAAATTGAAAATAATCAGCTGCGAATTCTCCTTAATTTTAATATATTTCATCTTGGTTCTTGATAATAGCCCAACAAGAAGTAAAAAATGATGGATTGAAGACACGCACACGGACACACACATGTACAGACACACAGACGCACACACACATACACGTGTGATATGATTCATTCATTCAAATCGTCGGAATTAGCTGTGTCACTAAACTTGTAATGATGAGAGTGATCTAAATTTTGAACGTATTTTCGAATAAGATCCTACTCATGTTGATATGATTGTGCGGTTTCCTCATATATGAGCAGTTTATGCATATATATATATATATATATATATATATATATATATATATATATATATATATATATATATATATTAGTTCCGATTTTTCTAATTCCTTTTAATTATTTTGATATTGAAAGTCTTCGAAAAAAGCCGATTACAAAGACCTCACCAGAAAACTACTGATGGAATAAATAGTTCTGCTTACCAAACAGGATTCAGGGTTGTTATGACTCCTTTTTAAATATAATATATTTACATCCAGTACGGACCTAATCAGACCATAGTATGGAGAGAAAGAAAGATAAAATGTGGAATAAAAACATTCTCCGTCTCTCTAGCATATGAATTACCTTTCAGAGACCGTTGAATGGAATACCGAAAAAAAAAGGTTCAATTATCAGAATAAGGAATAGAATTGGATTTCAAACTGTCCACATTGCATATTTTTAAGAAGAGTTCAATTCTTATTGCGTGCTTTACGTAAATGATCTGATAGACTAAGCTGTATTCATTAAATGCCAACTCTTGCATCTAGAGATGGACAGTTCTTTCAACGTTGTAGTATCTCTAGTGCACTATTGTCATCAGGAGTATGCTTCGTGTTTTGTTCCGTCTCAACCAATTTCCGGGGTTTCGTTAATCCGTAAACAGAAACAAGTGCTATGAAGCCATTGACTTTATCTTGCTACTTCAAACACGGGTGCCAATTAAAAATAGTGACGGTAGACGTAAACGTTTTGTTGAGGACACGGACGCTGTGCATGCAGTTAAATTTCAATAAGAAGGTATTTAATCGATTTTCGTATCTTCACAATTTTTATAAGTTAGATTGTCTTTGACGTGTGTAGGATATCTGCCTAAAAATGACTCGGTATCTTGAGTCTAGAATCAAAACTCAGGGAGTAATCGAGACAAGGAACTATATACCACCATCATCACCACCACCATCATCATCATCATCATCATCATCATCATCATCATCATCATCATCATCATCATCATCAGTGTTTTAACGTCCGTCGATGGACATATATCTTCCCTAGGATTCGCCACAATTTTCTATCATGGGCGTTGCAGAGCCAGTATTTCCTGAATTCGTCTAGTTCATCTCTCCCCCTAGTGTTGTATCGGCCTCGGTTTCTCATGTGGTATCTAGGGATCAATGTTGAGAGACGTGATGTCTTTCATTCTTGCAACATGGCCTGCCCATTGCCATTTGGGTTTTTAAACAGTTTTTATCATGTCTCAGACTCCCGTTTTTTCCTTATATACTTTGCTGTCTTGTGATCTCTCAATGTGAGATGGATCATAATTCTCTCATGCACACGTTGCATACTCAGTTTTTAGGTCTGTCTCTTGGTTATGTTCCATGTTTGAGCTCCATAAGTGACTATCGGGAGAATGCATTGGTTGTATATTCTTCTTTCTAGAATTATCGGGATCATCTAGTTTTTGAAAGTTGAGCTTGCTCTACCGAAGGCTTGCCATCCTTGATTCACTCCTCTTTTGAGGATCTTATGGAAATTAGTTCTCCGAGGTAGATGTAGTGGTGTACCTTGCCAAGTTTTGCATCTTCTATCTTAACAGTCATGTTCTTATTCTCAACATAATTGTTGCACATAATTTTTAAAGAACCTTCATGACCTCCAACTAAAGCTAGATGAGCTACATAGAGAAAACAAATAAGTTGGCCTACACACAAACTCCAGTGAAACAAAAATCATACCTGCATACTGTTCATTGATTATGCGCATTTGCAATGCTCTTGTAAGTTAGACTGGCGTAAAACGAAGAAGCAATCATCATATCTGGGTAACATTTCTGAACGTTCCAACAACCAAAAACAATTTTGGATCAACCATTATTACTTTTTTTATACTCGTATTTCTTTCATTTTAGTTTCTTCCCATTGCTACCATTTGGGCTATTGCAACGCAAAGTTAGCAGTAAAGATATTAAATAAAGAAGTAGCTCTCGGTGGGGCTCTAATTCACATCTTTTTTCTCTCTTTAAGGATCCAGTCTTGCAGTGATAGCTGCTCTACGAGTTGGGTTACCTGAGCCAACGGTTGCAAAACCATACAGACTTGTCTATCAGTTTCCTTGAAAGCTCATTACAAAACATGTCTGATGTTTTGTTAACATGCACTAGTAGTAGTAGTATTCCATCACCAATTTGCGTTGTTTACAAACGACGGTAAAGTGACGACCATATTGGCTGTCATGGATATTATCTGAAATTAAAATAGAAGAAATACTCGTCAAAATGAATGAAAAATACATTAAAAAGCTACCCTTGCCCACCTACACACATCATCGTACACATTTTTCATCGGCGTATTTTCATTTACTCCAAACCTCTAATTTGCTATCTTTAATATTTTCCGATGGATATAACCAATAAAGGTTTATTGAAAGTCTTCCACCGGAAAACCAATATGTCATAGGAAAACTATTACATTTATGTGTATTTTTCCTTCATACGCTTTGTGAATGTAGAAATTCTATTGAAACCGGTACAGCCTTTTGAAGTCGTTGCTTCGTATCAACTTAATATTGAATATTTGAAATAAGAAAGATTCTGATTTTGATAGCATTATGACAATATATTTCTTACGGAAGAATTATAAAACAAGTTTTGATATTCTAGAATACATGTAAAAAAAAACAGCAACATATGATAAGAGTTGACATCAGTAAAGTTTAATTTCTCGTCGCAATATTCAATTTCCACGTAAGCAACAAAATTTTATTAAAAAATTAGACACAGATCACTGGGCTGGCTTTGTGGACAGAATTGATAGCTTCGGGAAAATTTAAGGTTCAGCACGCTGGCAATTCGCTTCGTCTTTGAATTTATCCCTAAACTATCAATTGGGGGAGTATACTGATTAGATTAATCCTGTTGCTAATTCCTTCTAACTTTAAATTCTAAGTTCTATTCCTAGACAATCTAATATAAGTGTAAACCAATTCGCTAAAACCTGTAGTCAATTCGTCTTTCCTTCAAATAGTAAAACTTATCCCTAGAATATTCAACGTAGGGGCATATCAGTTCGCTAAATCCGGTTGTTAATCTGTTTTTCTTTTAAATCGACAGTTCTATCCCTAGACTATCCTGAACTTTAAACTCACTCCATTCGAAAATTAACTCAAAACCAGAACACCAATCCGAAATGCCACCTTCCCAATCCACTTTCCTACCGAAAGAAACTAGAGAATGTGTTTGTCAAGAAAGACTGTGTAGAAGAAAAAGGTCCTACAACGATGCGATAAGAGGATTGCATTTCTTGCATAAAATTTTAGGATGTCAGAAACGCTGGTACTTAATCCGATCCAATTCAAAATCCTATTATAGTATAGCGAGAGGATTTCGTATAAATTGTAAATTTGAATTTCAATTCGTTGATGATGATGATGATGATGATGATGACTGATGTAGTTGTTTATTTATCTCCCGTAAATATAGTTGGTACTTTGGCCAAACAAAAGCATGATAAATGCTGATTTCAAGGCAAGCAGGTAGCCTCTCCTCGTAAACTGCGTTGGCGCAACTCAATCTTTCCAAATACCTAGCAACTTGTCTGTAAGTAATTGCAAAATATCAAGTATCTACAGATTATCAGAAAGTTTCGTTTTTTCCATGTATCATACATCTATTTAACTAGCATATATATACACATACACGCGCACACACACACACACATATATATATATGTGTGTGTGTGTGTGTGTGTGCGAAGCGAAGAATCACACTAGGATGGCAAGCCTTTGACAGAGCTAGCTCAACCTTCAAAAATGATGAGATCCCATTAATCCTAAAGAGAAGGGTGTATAACCAATGCATCCACCCAATAGTCACTTATGGAGCTGAAACATGGAACTTAACCAAGAGATAGACCCGTAAGCTTAGAACCATGCAATGTGTACATGAAAGAATAATGCTGGGCCTCACATGGAGAGACCACAAAACAGCACAGTACATCCGAGAAAAGACAAGAGTTAGAGACACCATAGAATCCATAGAAAAATCTCAAATGGCGGTGGGCTGGCCATGTTGCAAGAATGGCAGACAATCGATGGACATCACGACTCAAAACATGGATTCCCCGAGACCACATGCACAACTGAGGCTGGCAAAATGTTAGATGGAGAGACCAGCCAGACAAGTTCAGGAAGTACTGGCTCCGTGACGCCCATGATAGAGAAGTGTGGCAAATCCTGGGGAAGGTCCATGTCCAACGACGGACGCTAAAAGACTGATGATGATGATATATATATATATATATATATATATATATATATATATATATATATATATATATATATTACCAAGTAGAAAGTAAAGATCCAGTTTTGAATTATAGTTCCATTACGAAAAACATGTCCTACAAAAACTTCCGAAAATGCATTTTCGTCAGAACTTCCAAAATCAAATTTAATTCAAGATAAAGTGTTCTTCACTTTTGACACCATATAGATGGACGAAAGTCTCTTGTTCACTTCGGAAACTTGAAATAGGAAACAAAAACTTTCCCTCCATTTTTGTCTCCTTAAAAGTGAAAAATCTACCGTCACTTTTGAACCTTTGAACAGTGCGAAAGTCCCCCTCTAATTAGACCCCAAAAAGGAAGGGGAAGGTTTCCCTGAACTTTTGACCACTCGAAATGGGACGTAATCTTTTATTGTACTTAAATTTTAAATGTACTTTCAATATGGTGATCTTGGAAGATGAAAAACGCACCCATCCCTTTCGATTTTTTTACAGAGAGGAAAAAGTCTTACATTTCTGGTCCTTCGTTTTACAGCGCTTGAAGAATCATAAATAAACATGTAAACAAACATAAGTATATGGACAAAAAGTATATTCCAGTATAATGTTACCCTTTGAAAATATTTTTTCCAAAAATTTTCGTTTTAACACACCTGGATTAATGCCAAAGTTGGTTGGGTTCCACCCATGTTTAGTTACTGTTTATAGAATGACAGTATGATTGAAGAGATAGAAAAAGAATTTTGTTTCATTTTTTTAGTTTCCGTATATGTACGTAAATATTGGGCAAAATTTTGATCTGGTGATTTTCACCAAAGTACTGCCGTTTTACAAGAGTTCTTCTAAACCCAGCAATTGCCTCTTGTGTACTATTATGCCATCGTACCCGGAGCAAGAATTCTTCCCTGGGTTGAATGTACTCTATCAACAGCCTCTTAGCATCTGTTCCACAAATACACACACACACACACTCACACACACACATATATATATGTATCGAGCGGAAAGTGAGAGTCAATATTTGAATTATCATCAGCAGCAGCAGCCTTTAGTATCCGTCTTTGGACAGACACCTTTCCTAGATCTCTCTATCGTGCGTGTCATGGAGCCAGTACTTCCTGAACTTATTTAGTTTGTAACGCAATCTTATATTTGGTCGGTAGCAGCTTTGCATGTGATCTTCGGGAATCCACGTTATAAGTCATAATGTCCAGCTGTTGTTTGCTATCCAAGCAACATGGCGAACCGATTTCCCTTTACATTTTTGTTCAGATTATATGATGTCTTGGATTGTTTTCCCTTCGCATATTGTGTAGTCTGGTGTTCTCTCCACGCTATGTTGAGTATCATTTTCTTTTGTGATTGTTGCATAGACTTCTGTCTAATGGCCAGTCTTTTGTTAATTTACATATTTCAGCTCCATGGGTGACTATTAAGATCATTAATTGCTTATGTATTTTTTTTGTTGCATTTGCAAAAGTTTCTTTTTCTTAGAGGCTGAGTTTTTGCCCTCCCGATTGCTTGCCTACCTTGTGTGATTCTTGGTTTTATTTCATCTTCTTTTAAGGATTTCATAGAAATTAGTCTTCCTGAGTAGATGTGATGGTCTTCTTCATCTGTTCTTAAATATATTTGGAATCTCAGTTCCTAAACTGGAGACGATTTATGTTAAGAGATAAAGAAAGAAGTGTAAAAAACCGAAGGAAAATAAGTTATTGAAGATGGATATGAATGTTTGGCACAAAAAAACGATAATCGTAATTCTACGTGGAGTTCTCCAACTCGCCTGAACATGATCGTTTTATGCTTCTGAAATGTTCCATACTGCGCTATTTACTCAGATGTGCATCAACTGATTTCATACATATTTATGAGCTTAACTGAAAAGATATTAGTGATTTGATATTATCTCATATCAATTCTTTCGCCTCTCAACTGACGATTTAGCATCTCTTCATTCATTTTATACATTCACTGATGAAACAGTTCATCTTATTTTTGATTATTCAGATTGTGCTCGGTCCGCTATCTCCCTGTTGTCTTTTGACTGCGTTGTTCCAGGACTCCCAATCGGTATCATTCATTTTTTTCTCATTCTTAATAACATTTGCTTATTCTGAACTGAACTTTTCCTTCCTTGTTTAAACGGAAGTTATCAGGTCGATCTTTTCACCCTTTTAGCTCTTGATACACGCAAGAAAACGTTTGATCTTAAAGAATCTATGGGTAATTTCTTAACATAAAATTTTCTCTTGATTTTAGGCTCTGTTATGGCACTAGAGTTTTCTTTCCCTTTTATCTTTAGGTCTTATAAGATGTGAGTAAAGTCTTATTAACCATTCACTGGTTGATCTGAGCAACTTTTCAGTCCTTTTCAATAAACTTGAATAAAGAAAAAAGATGGCCTAACAGTATCGATGATTGAAAAAATATTGAATTTGGAAGATGTAGAAGGGTATGAGATTGATTCTTGGCAGATATTGATTTTTGATGGCCTCGGATTGAAAAGCTTAATGTTTTTGAAGAATTTGACGTTTTCCTGGATGTTAAACTCTGTATAATACATCAATCTCATCTTTTTGGGCTCAATAATTAATTCATACTTCCGATATATATATATATATATATATATATATATATATATATATATATATATATATATATATATATATATATTAGCTAGGGAACTTAGCATTGCCTTGGGTAAATGGAAATCGAAATCCAACAGCACTGGAAAGCAAAGAATGTTCTATAGAGATATCATGAAATCAAAAAAGGGCATGTGGCTGTGCACACTCTCCCATCACTTGGGCTAGGACAAACTTCTTGGTAGACTCACGCAGCGCAAACCGTCGAGTAGGCCTTGACCTCCTTTCTAGACCTTCAAAAAATAATTTTTTCCTCAATATTGAACATTTTTGTGCTCATTTTAGACATTCGTTGTTTTCACGTCAAAGTGGACTATCCTGTCCGAATTGTGCCTATGTTTTATCATTGCGTTTTGGTTGGTGTAGGGTTTAAAGAAGCGCAACTTTTGGCATAAACACTACAAAAAAAAAAAATCTGCGGTTACCTATGGAGAATGCAACTTAGCAATATAACAACGTAATCAATATTATTATGAAACCTTTAAATATTAAATTCTTGAAGCTTTCAACTCTCCGGAATATTTGAAGGCTTAAGAGATTAGAAGTACCTAGAATCAAAAAGAGGAAAATTGGATTGAAAAAAAAAAAACACTGTTGAGTTTTGAGCTTGGCCGGCTAGTCGTATTCAGCTTATTTCACAACATCAGTGTATTAATACTTTCACTGATTTCTTTAGAAGCGAAAGTATTTTTTTTTCGTGGATATCTACGAATATTTTTCTTCGGAATCGCGAATGTAAGTAGGTAAATAAAGAAATTCCCATTCCGAAAATACCTCTAATTTTTTCTGTGATGGGTAGTTCTTGTTTTTTAAGCGTAAAAACATATGCAAAGCCACCTCTCTATCGCCCCACCGAAAAAAAACTTTAACTCTCTCTCATGTGTGTAAGTTCGAATGAATTGTATAAAAACCTTCTCCAGGTAATGCTGATTCAAAATATCTATTTAGTTTTACTAGTCTAACTGTAATAAACTTTATGAAAATCTCAGATTTCTTACAGATATTTTTTCAGGGAAAGCCAATGTTGAACCTAATGTAATTCAACGATTTTTTTTACAAAATTTGATATGATAATGTGTGTGTGGTGGGTTAATTAAGATATATTGATATCGAATATATCCATGTATTTCGGCATGTAGTAATAAACTTACAAACAAACGCAGGATATATCATATAGTGTCTGGCCATTTTGACGAGATGCATTTTTCCTCAGAGCATTTTAAGAGTCTGTTGGAAATTCTCTGTTCATTTCATTCGAAATAGAGCATGCCCACTGGAGAAGATTTTAGCATTTAATAAACTTGAACTTTTATTCCCACATGGACAAACGCATGTATACATAAATAGGTTTTTTTTCCCCAGCGGTCTTTTAGATGATGTAGATATTCATTGGGCCAAGTCAGAAAAGTGCTATACAATGTGGGGATGGGTGGTATGGTTGAACACAGTACATTGGCAATGATTTGGGAATTGCAGTTGACGGTAAGCGAATTTCCGCTTTATTTATTCATCTTTGATTAGCTTCATCTGGGGAAGAGCCACAGTCATGAGCTCTCTGTAAAGATCCATATCCGTACGATACAAATGGTCTGCGAGAGTAGCCTAGATTACTAAACGAAATTGTTGTGTTGCCATCGGTGCTTCGTTTTTCAGTTGAAGCTACGAAGTGGAGAGAGTAGCACAACTATGAAAATGCACACATGTCGAACAAAACATCAATGTTGCAAAAACCTTGACTAAATTGACACACTCTGCAAGAAGATAAATCGGTCGTTTTCTTTGAAAGGCCCCCTTTGTTTGGAAAACACGAGACAGTGAATTGGAATAACAGAATATGGATAGGAATCAGTAGTAAAATAGGCAGGTCTGTTTCTTGGATGGGCAAAAGGGGAACTCAACATGGAGGCCTATGACGATCAGTAGAATTTAAACAAACAGAAATGCCACCTATGTGGAGAGGTGGACGAGGCTGTAAACCCCATAACAAGTGATTTCAGTAAGGGAATACATATCTAGACACGACAGGGTAACAACGGTGATATACTGGGATTTAGTCAACGACTTGGATTCGACCATGCGGACAAATGGTATCAGCATAAACAAGGGACAGCAAAGCTACAACTGACTCTGAGACTTTGACATTCAAGCCAACTGAACCTTCCAAGTGAGAAAATCAGACCCAATAGTCAAGGGAAAGTAAACATGCCAAATAATAGACGTTGCTGAGCCTGTATATCATATAGTGAACATAAAAGATAGTGAAAAGCGAGAAAATACCAGGGCTTGTTAAGGGAAATGAAGAAGATGTGGAGCATAAAAATCAAATAGTACCATAAATAGGAGGAACCGTGCTGAAACACATGAAAACGAGATTAGTGGGAGAGGGATTGACTAAGAAGACCACAACACTGGCTGCCTCTCAGGTTTCAGCGTCGACCATCAAACAACGGGTGTGGACATCCAAAAAACATTCCACAGAATGGACCTCCCTGATTCCATCTTTTTTTCCAAGGAGTAACGTCGGAATAAGAATAGTACAACTCTACCTAACATTCAAAACAACAACAATAAGATCACAGCAATACCTCAAAATCGCTCAAAACTGTTAAAGAATTGGTTAAGGGGCATGGAAACGCAAAAGATTGCACTCAATAATAAAGGAAAGTAAATGGTTTGCAAGAGAACTATATATAAACTTGGACAACGTAGAGAATACGCAGAATATAGATATTAATCAGATGAAGCAACATGCAAAGGAGCAGGGCCATAAACAGCTTGAAGTAAAATGGGAACAGTAACTTCTGAACAGACAACACGCTCTTCGAATCAAAGATGTCGTCCACAAAAAAACAAAATAAAACATCAGGGGATTTTGAGCAGTGTATTGACAGCAGAATCAGGGGGGTGTACACTTGCTGCTCAAGGTCAAAACTTTTATACAAGAAACGTGAAAGTCAATAAAAAAAATCGTGCCGACCCAATATGTTGCTTTTGCGACTTGCATATAGGAAAAATATACTACGAACAGAATACAAATCCAAACACATCATCAGGCCAATATCTGCGATTGGAATACGGTAAAGGAGCTCCTTGCAGAAGTACCCATCTAGTGAGTTTGCTTAAAGCTGGAGTAGAATACAAATTTGCATCCTGGTTAACCAATTCGTGGGTTGGATTTTCCTGAACAAAAGTATTCAAAACGAAATTCTAATTGTAGAATGTGCTGTATTTTCAGTTTAACCTGTCACGAATTCGACTTACTTGCAGGCAAAACTAAATTGAAATATCAATATTTACAAGTATCATGGGTTTACATAAAAGTGTTGGTGAAAAACAGATTCGATGCAAACTCCTATGACTTAAATTATCCATTTACTTTCTCATTAATAGATTTATTTATTTATTTTCTAATGGATATATGTATGTATTGATATGTAAGTATCTATTTATTGTGCATGCCATATCTTGGTTGTTGGTAGGCTCTTTTATCGAACCGATTCGCAAGTATCGTGTATTTGGTTCTCATCGGATGATCTTGGATCGATGTTTATAACTTATTAGATATCTATATTATACACACACAGAGATTCTTTCAGTCACATTTACGTAAATCTCAGAGCCCTAGCAATCTATTTTCCTGCTTTTCGATGCATAACGAACAGATCTGGGTGTCGAAATCTTTGAAAAAATTATCAATCAGAAAACTGCAAACATCTGCGTGTGTGTGTATGTGTCTATATGTGTACCAAATTTTTTCTGAAATCCGACAAGGTCGATTCATCTGTTTGTTGGTCGAGTTACTAAGTATTTGGCATGCCTTGTTGGATATTTCATATATCTATCAAAATCACTTAACCGTGAAATAAATGAACTTATTTTATATCATCTTCCTAGGGAGATGCAATGATAGAACGGATATTACCAATCTTTTTCTATGGCATCTTGTGTGTGTGTGTGTGTGTGTGTGTGTGTGTGTGGTATGACATGGTGTTTCTTTTATGTGTGTGGTGTGATGTTGTGTATGTGTTTTATGGTGGTTATGTTGATGGTGTGAGCGTATAGGAGCTTGTATATGTGGAGGCTTTTACTCCAGAATTAGTGTGATTTACAGTTTTTTCAGAGTAGAGGCCGGCAACTCTCAGGAATGGGGGTCACATAAAGATTATTTGCAGCCGATGAAATTCTTGAAAATCTTTCTTGAAAAGAATAGATACATAACGAGTAGATTTTTCTCCCTATACAAAGAAGTATCACTTTCGGTGCTTATTGTATAATGACCAAAGGTTAATCACTAACTTTTTGAAAATAAATTCAGTTTTTTTACGTTTTGGTGATTTATTTTTATAAAAATTTACATATCAAATGTAACTAGTCGTCAACATTTACTTTATTGAAATATTTGATTGTTAACTCACTATATTAAAACCACTGTCAAAGACCCCTCACTCACTTTTATGAAAGCAATAGAGGGGAGGACTATGCAATAGCATACATATCACTTACGTATCAGCAAAAAAGATTCACTTTAATCACTGATAATAACTCAAAAATGTTACCAAATTATAGAATAGATAAGTAGATTACCCGAAAATACTTGTCAACAAATTTAACATTCACAAACTGCAAAAGTGAAAATATTTCTTGTAGATAAACAGAACTACAAAATTTATTTATTGGCAATCCCAAATAAGTGTAATTAAACAAATCCTTCGATCGAAATTTTCTGCCAAAAGATACTCTATTTAATGAATCATACGTAAACATCAGAACCTACAACGATTTATCAAGATACTGTGCTTCTCAATAAGTTTGGTGAAACATAATTCAAAAACAGACTTATCTTTCTGCAATCAGCACTGATAACCAATTTGTTATTGGTACTCTCTACATATAGTTTCTACCAAAGTAACGCTTTTTCGTCTTAGTATATCAAAAACATTTCCAGGGTATTTTCACACTGAAAGAAATTCTTTTGAAACATGATAGAATACTTCAAATTCATCCTTCATCTTATGAATCATTAAACATAAGGAATGTTTTAGCTGATTGTAATTACATTTAATATTTAATCTAGTTGTTGCAATGTGGTTTTGGCTGCTGTAACAGTTGCTAATCTATCAAGGAAGAAAGATGGCGCAGCGAAGTGGGCAACTAAATAAGTCCATGACAAAAAATGCCCTACTGGATATTTTTTCCGCAGCCAAAAAAACTCAAACAATTAGTTTGAACGGCTCAGCCAATTTACGATTGGAAATTCCAAAATGTTTTTGAAAAAGCACGTGATTTACTTACTATGAATTCATATATCGATGCTTATCTTTAAAAAAATCAATGCTTGAAAAACTCTCCTTGCCGGTATTATTTTACGCGATGAACCCATGGTTTTGTTATATCATAACAGATTTCTTTGATGTCTCTTTACGATCATCACATATGCATATATCTTTCATAGCTTCTTATACTTCGAAAGGAAATATAGGGGACAAAAATTGTTTTTGTCACACAGGGTACTTCCATTCGTTGTCCACCAACCGTCTGCAGCTAATACAAAACTGAAAGGAATATTTCACCCTGTTTTTTTTATTTATGTTGGAAAGTTGAATGAATAAATCACGTTGGAAATTCATTAACTAGACCGAATTATTTTTTATCATAATTATGTTCTTGCAGTATCGTGATTCCATCTGGTCGTACTTTCTTTCAAAATATGATACACATTTAGGAACAATGATTAAGTCAGGTTGAAGTTAAGATATTGTTAGTATTTTAGCCACAACCCTTTGACTCGTGACACGTGTTGATAAAACACTCAAAACATGTAGACAAGTAATTTTTTTCTTGTGATAATGTGTCATCCGTATGGAGAATAGCTGGAGCAAATTCTTTTTTAAATATCATGTGTGTTTCCTGTATCAATTTGAGAACCTTTCTTTTAAAAATTGTTTACTTTGCACAAAACAATGGGGTGTGATCATCTACTTTGCAACATTTTCAGACGAATCACATTTTTTTTTGATAGTAAACGTCTTACAATTACAAAAAATATTACTTTTCCCTAAAGAGAAAGAATCAAATCAGTTAAAATTGTATCATTCACAACCTAATCCAACATTATGAAAACCATGCTATGAATTGGAAAATAACGAGAATCCAGGAAAACTAAAATGTCTTTGGAGAAAAAGCTGCAGTTGCCTTTGAAAAAATTAATTATAACGCGTTGCAGACGCAGGGGTTGTGAGAAAAATCACTGTCGTACAACTAATTGGATTAAATAAGTATAATTATCTGGACAGACGAGTGAAATAATGCGAGTTACGTCTCCGCCTTTCAACATCTCAGGTACTATTGAAAGATAATTGAAAAAAATGCTTTGTGGTTTTATATTTAATTTAATTTATTGGTTAAAATTTATGCTTGAGTTAGATTTCAATCCTTATTTTGCAAGAAATGAATATATAATATGACTGAATATTCATGAATACGTTTCATTTTTTAAACTCTACTTGAAATGACCTCCCGTTGTTACACGGAGAACAAGTCACTGAGCCTAGACAGCATGAGTAGGAATGAACAATGAAAGGAAAATGAGGCTGCCAATCACGTAGCCGCTTCAAAGTAGCATTGCTCTCACCATTGAGCTAAACAGCCGTACGGGGAGGCAATACGCTGTCTGGGCTGGATGACTTGTTCACTGTGTAACAACGGGAGGTCATTTCAAATAAAGTTTCAAATATTATAACGCATTCATAAAAAATATGTGCTTGTGAATAGCTTGAAATTTCTGATTATTTTTTTTCTTTTTGAAAAATCACAGAAATCAAACTAAATAAAAGTTTAAAAACATGTGAAACGCTGTGAACAAGAGAATTTTGATTAGCTGGCTGACGATTCTAAACGATTTCAACTGTCTGAGATTCCATAAACATGCAGTTCTGTATTCTATCGGCGATAGCCCCCGACCCCAAGTTATATACATATTTATATATATATATATATATATATATATATATATATATATATATATATATATATGCGTGTGTGTGTGTGTGTGTGTGTGTATGTGTGTGTAGTATTGTGGGAAAGCCAAGTGGTGTCAAAGTTAAAGAGGGGTATTTGTACATTTGTGAGTGTATGTGTGTATGTATATCTACTGGAGGAGGCTAAGGTATGTAAATTCACAGTTAATTCCTATATGTATGTGTTTACGTGCGTGTGCGTGCGTGCTCACTGGTCGTGTCCCCCTTCATACCAATTAATGCAGGACAGTATATTGGAAAAAACAGGAGTCTGAGACATCATAGAGACCATAAGGAATTTCAAATGGCAATTGGCTGGTCAGATTGCAGGAATAGCAAACAACTTACGGACATTACAAATCACAACATGGATCTCCAGAGATCAAATTGAGGCCGACAGAATATGAAACGGCGAGACGAACTGGATAAATTTAGAAAATATTGGCCATGAGCCGCCCACAGTAGAGATATGTGGTGAATCCTTGGTAAGGTCTATGTTCGACCATGGACACTAAAAGCCTGCTGATTATGAGTACTTATCATCTCTACATATCCACGACGTGGAGACAACACACACTCACTGAGACACTTCCTTAAATAAAAAAAAACACTTTTCCCACACAATGATATACGGGTGACAGTACATACATGGATTCATCAATTACACACACACACCCACACACACACACACACACACACACACATATATATATATATATATATATATATACATCGACTCCTGTGGACGACAAAATCATCACCACGCACGCATTGAAAAGCACACAGTTACCAAGTCAAGTAACATACACACCTGCAAATTCACACGTAGATCCATACACCATGATACTCGCTGCCACACCAACACAAACACAATTGTTAAGTATATATACATATATATATCTATATGTATGTATATATATATACATTTATATATATATACATACATATATATATATATGTATGTATATATATATATATATATATATGGTCACTCACTATAAATTCAATGATTCAAGCCTCTTCCAGTAGAGACAACTACAAACGTGTACTAACACATGCACAACTTCCTCCTCATTACCCACGGCACAACTCGGCCTCCAAACACCACCACATAGATAAGAATAGTCATTCATCATCATCTGCTTATCTATGACTGTGCAATTATATCAACTAGCCGAGGTCTTACGAAGCCAAACCCAGCAAAATGATCACTACAAATATGAACAAATAAATGGATATTAATGTTTACACTCGGCATCCAGATTGTCTTTTTTCAACATAATGAAAAATAAAGAACATCTTTCCACACTCGATGTATGCATATGTACATATATATCCACACACACATTCTAACACACAAAAATTTTCATTTCTTGTCGACTGTGCCCGATCCCAAGTAGACAATGAATCAACGCCCAGGAAAGAGTGAGTCAATATAAGATGACACGAAGAAGATCCAGGGAGAAGCCAACTACTTATTTCATTAAGATATTTTAGATCTTTAATTCCACAATGTTTTCACGAAAATGTCTCAAGCATGTATTAGCACAATTAGGCACAGTGAAAAAAACATTTGAGACATAATCATCTTCATGTTGTCTCAAAAGCAAATTTTGAAGAGGAAAAAAATGATATAAAGTCAAACATGTCTAGTTAGTTATTTAATAGATGTTGTAACGTGATCAACGTCTTTGGCAAGCATGCTGTGTATCAAGTGATAAATTTAATTCACTGAATTACTCAAAATCTGAAAAAAAAAAAAGATTAGCATGAATGCTGCAGGACACAGAAGGAGACCAATTTATCATAAACGCACTTTGCAAATTGAACCCCAACGTTGTGGGGTTGGTAGAAACAATGTTTTTTCCAAGACATAGTAAGGAGTTTGCGTGATACATGCATGCATAGTTGGTCAGCCAAACCATTTTACAAACTGAAGAAACCTATGTTGACAATATTTGTGATAGTATTGGATGACAGTTTTTAATTGAAATTCTCTTTTAATCCTCTTATCTGCATAAAATGAATAGAAAGGTTCAAATTTATTTGAAAGAATTGAAATGTGTCAGCTTCAGAAATGACTTAATGTCCCATATATACAATTCAAAAGATAATCTTAGATCTCTGAAAAAAAAGTGAACAAACACAGTGACAATAAGAAAACCCAACATAATGTAAATTTTACCTCATATAGCACAATTAGAAAATTTTGAATACTTGCAGCTTTATGATCAAAGTGAAATTAACCCTGAATTTCTCTTTCGGCTCACAATTAAGTCCCTTAGAATGTGCATTGTACAACAATTGTAAAACATCTATTTATCCACTCTCCCAACAGAACGGAATGCGGCACATGGTCAATCTTAACATAGGGAAAAAAATGGAGCAACCCATCAGATATAGCTCAGGCCAACGCAACTTGATAAGCAGTCGTGGTTTGCCTAAGCAAATGCAGTTACGAAAGCGTCAGGGCGAACCTGACCTGTCCCTTTAATTGCAATGGAACAGTGCTGCCCTGGGGCGAACAGCCCCCTGCAGCTGGACTGAGTAATAGTGGATGAACCCAAAGACGTGTCCGAAGGCTCCCAATACACTTAGCAATGCGCAGCCTCAGTGTAACCTCATTGATTGACGCATTGCACTGGCGCACTGATGCTCATCACAACACAATCTCAGGCTAGTTTCAGTACCAGTGCCTCAGGCTATGCCGTGTATCCGATACTACACTTTAATCCTTACTGAAAAAGCCAGAAAAAATGGTGAAGTTAGCAATGGTAAAGCAAACAGGTCTTCCATGAAATGAAATAGTGTTATCGATTGCGTACTGTCTCCCCATATATATGTATATTTCAGCAGTAATAATCCACTTAGAAACGATAATTCCATTAAACAAATTCATTCGTTCAACTATTGTCAACAATGGTGAAATATTTTCAATTTCCAATTATTTTCAAAGTAATTAGTTTGCTTTTTTTAATATGATTTATGTATGAATGAATTGTGTTATATTGTATTCAGACTCTCATTTGAAATGATTTACCGTCATTGCTTGGTTAATATATCTCTTGGCCTTTACAACTTAAAAAGAAACAACATTAAAGAAAATGAGCAGCTGCAGGATTCAAACCTGACACCGACTGGTGAGCCATTTCAACTTAGTGCCGCTCTTATCATTTAGCTGGACAGGAGCTGGTTGATCCTAGGGAATGGGTAAAAATTGCACTGAAACTCTTATTTGAAAGGAATGTATATATATATATATATATATATATATATATATATATATATGTATGTATATATATATATATATATATATATATATATATATATATATATATATATATATGTGTGTGTGTGTGTGTGTGTGTATGTTGATGGTTAGTGCTATTTTATTCGTGAACTTTACGGCAAAGCCGATTTTCAAGCAGTTCAGAGGACAAGCATTTGATTTTTATTCACCTAAACCATCATGAGAGTGGAAGTATTGTAAATC
>OY735198.1:63394076-63486576 GCA_963457665.1 Thysanoteuthis rhombus | reverse complement strand
TTATTTCCATTCCTCTATTCCCACGTCCCTATCTCCAATTCTCTATCCCTATTTTCTATTTTCATTCCTCTACAGTTAGACCTCCATTCCTGGTTACCTATACCCATTTTTTTTGTTTCCATTCCCCTACCTGTATTCCTCTATCTCCATTCCCTATTTCTTTTGTCCTATTCCATTCCCAGATCCCTATATCAATTCCTTTTATTTCTATACCTCTATTCCCATCACACTATTCCAATTCCCCCATTCCCATTCCTGCATTCTCAATTTATTCTATTACCATTTCCTTTATTTCCATTCATTTATCCAGTAGGCAAGTCTTCGTTCTCCTTCTAAAGGCCCTTGATCTCAAAATTCTGTTGACTTAATGGTTTAGATATCTTAATTTGAATCTATTCATTATCAGTTATTCTTAGAAAGAATATCATGGTAAGCTTTTCTTTACTTTGCTGCATACCAGATCCCAGAATTTAAGTCAAAATCTTTTAAAACATTTTTAAATTATAAATCAAGAGATCGTTATAAAAATTCTTCGGCTAACGTATGCGTGAAAATTGCGAACCAACCCCTTATGACACGTATATTTCTCGACTGTATTCGTCGATTGCATATAAATAAGGAAATTACAGTTTTACGTAGTTCCACCAATATGTTATGTTATTTTTTATGAAGAAAATGGACGTGTATCTGGTGGAATCAATATTTTGATCATTAGAGATCTGTGAAAGAATCCACATATTCTATAGTATCCCGTAATTTAGAAAGGGGGGGGGTATTATCAGAGGCACAAATTATGTAGCGATTAAGTGAGGGATTGTCTGATGATATTTTGGTAAAATAAGTTACATTAGCCACGTACATAAGTTTTATAGATTCGTAAATATGGCATCAGCTTCATATCACTGAGAATAAACGGCAAACGGCTTAGCATTTGAATTTTTCTTTTCAGCAAACAAACATGTGATTTGTTCATGACCATCGCCCGTTTCATGCCTTACAAAGTGAGTGATACATTGTTATCTATAAAATTACCAAGTTAGATTTTTTGAGAGAAATCAGTAGTAAATTCTTAAAGTATGTAGTTACGAGTAAGAAGCAAGATTGTTGAAGCGCACAACAATGATTTTAGTGTACTTCGAGACGCAGAAGTTTTACCAATTTTGAAATACCAACTTTTTGAGAAATGTCAGTTTCACGTGAGCTGCTGTCATATATCATTCGAGCTATATTGTTAGGAAAGCGAACCATTTGCAATTGCAAAAAGAGAACGCTGTTTCTTTTGAATCCAAACTTAGTGACATTAACTAACCTTTACTTAACTACAACCATCAAATGATGTATTATCTATTGTTGATTCAATGGGAAATCTTGGCTACGAGCTATAAAACATTCAAACCATATTTCAAAGTTCTAGCTTTCAGTTCTTGTTTAAGAGGAAAGTAAATATAAAAAAAAATCATATTTGACTAAGAGTTTCACCGATTGTGTATCACTCTAGAGCTCATATATATTGCTTAAATTAGAAATCAGTAGAAGACGATAGTTATTAAACTATGGATTATGGATTCCAACAATCTCTATATACTTACATAAAATTAGAGTTTATACCGACAATAATTAAGAGTTGAAAACTAAGTATTGGTAATTACGTTAATATCACGTGAATATTACTTCTCACAGTCGGAGATCTATGTCTGAATAAAAAAAAATTCATAGCAATCGACTTATCAAAAATCTTAGTCCGTACTGCTTTAGTAAATATAACGATTCTCTATGTTCTTACCTATCACACCTGACGCACGTACTTACTGAAAAATACATGTCTTGTATTTCCCTTCTAGATGTATCATCTTCGTATTTGGTAAGTGTTTGTCTTGCGTAACAACTCTATGTTTCCTTCTTTGTTGCAACCAAGAGTTTTTAGCACAGATTCGTGTATCATACTCATATGTACATCTGTTATGAGAAACCGACAACGAAAACCGATATCAGAACAGTCGACGTAGGTTTATTCAGTTTTTAAGTTGGCCAGACCAGCTGGGAAGCTGTGTATGTACCTCACGTATTCCAATAGAACTAAAATGCTAGAAATTTCAACATTTATTCCTTCTCATGTCTACCATTGAAAAAAAATTCCTTTTGTGTGTTTGGACCCTGACACTCATAATGATTTTTAGTTAGTATTTTGATTGTAAGTATATCCTTTATTGATCCCTTACTTTCCATATGGCAGTATCTATACTTGTCTTTGTTTTTTTAAATTTCTTTATCCTGACTTGTCGTGGTTACCCTCCCCCACCAAAATGCTTCAGGGGTAACTTATTCATTGATCAACTCTTTTCCATATTTCTATTTGATCACCATCCTGCACAGCATGCGGCCAAAGGATGTTGGTTACGTGACAGTTTCCATTGTGCGAATAACCGAGCCTGTTTCTTGTAAAATACATCTATCCATTCTGAAGGCGGGTTTATAACTTCATGTACAGTCTTGGACTACTTTCGAAGAATAAAATCAAGCTATACGTAAGATTGAAGATCTTTTTTTCCAAAATAATTGCCTCCACTTTTGAACAAGTATACACAGAAATTTATGAGAAACTGTTTTGATTTCCTCTTGAATTTGATGAAAAAAGAATAAAATAAAATAACAGCAGTGGCTGACTTACATGCATATTTTTTAAATAAAATGTTGGATGTTTATAGATATGAATATATGTGTTTTTGACTGCATGCCACAGTATATATAACGTTTTTTCTTTTCCAATTTGTATAAAACGAATCGTAAACGTTGGATTGTACTTAAAATTTAAATTCATCAATTATTTGATAAATTGGAACAAGTAGCATGTCGAGTGAGCTTGAAATCTATCTACTTTATTCTCGGTACTTAAGTTAGTCTTAACATAACTGTTTACTCGATTTCGAAACCGAAATGCTTTTTTTATCGCTGCCTTGGGTATAATGGAAACATTATATAAATGTTATATTTGCTTATAGTTTTTCAGAAGTAAAACAACAGCTAATTCAGAGACTTATAAAGAATGGTTTATGGTTATGATATTTTGGGGCTAACGCTGGCAGTTTTTGTACTTGAACCTGCTTTATGCAACAAATGTTCATTTTACAATATCATCCTGCCTTGACAATTACCTCAACTTTTCTCCATTCATCACACACAGATCAAACAATAGACAGTGAAAAGTTCTCATCTCAATTCAGCAAATAACTGTGTCAGACTACGGGCACTCCTCCTCTCGTATGAGTTAGGCGTTTAAAGATCGACATCCAATTGAAGATGCACCATAAAGCAATTGAATATATATATATATATTCTTCAGAAAAAGTAAGCTAAGAGCCCACTTTGGAAAATCACACCATGGTAGTCATATCGTAGATAGACTCAAATATGCATACAAATATCTCAACCCATAGAACATAGACATGACTATCCAAAAATTTGGAGCAGCGGTTGTAGGAGACATTAAAACCTACATGGACAACTGCAATAACCAATTCTTTCCAGAAGATAACTTCACCACTATTGAACAAAAGTCCCTTAACAAGCTTAAAAACAATACAGACTTAATAATTACTCGAACAGATAAGGGGGAACTGTAGTCACTTTGCTAAAATTTTCACAAGCACATAGAATTAGAAGAATTTACTCCATAGATAGTGAACTCTACAGACACAAACATAATGCAATATTCCACTGAACGAGGTTATTCAGTTGATGATGCAAATAACCAAATATTTAAAAGGCATCTACAATACCCAAAGAAGAAATCATTACGCTATTCAACAATAATAAACCTGACTGCATACCACTATAACCACTGTCAACAACACACTCCCACCCTAGCACATATTATCAATAAGAGACTGAATATCTTCACACTTAAAACAGATATCAAAGAAAAATTCGTAGAACCGTGTTTCATCGCCTACTGCAGACCCCCAAACTTCAAAGATGTGATCAGTAGCAACAATATGATAAAGAATAGAGAGTAAAATAATAACATCCCTAAAACCACTAAATTCTGTCAACCATGCGATAAAAGAAATGTTTCAACCACCTCGAGTACATTGACACCTTCATGAGCTCTCCCACAAACGAGTCCCGACTAACTATTACCTACTAACGTATACCATCTCACTGACTGTCGTAGAAAAAATATCAGATACCCCCGTAGAATGTTATAGATGCAATTTACAATGCATTGAAAAGTTCGAGTGGCAATTCAACATTAGATTTAGTAAGTATAGACACAGAATTAAATCACAAAACTATCTCAGATCTCTAAATTATAATCCTCCCACTAATAACAGCCTCACATCCGCACTGTAACCTCTCTCAGATATATCAAATAAAGGAAATTTCACAGTCACTAAGACCCGTACCTACTAAGACAGTCGTGTGGCATTCCACCGGTACAAATCAGAGTCGACAAACCCTCGATGTTATGTAAGGATAAAACACGTGTAATTCCTTGACCTCATCGCCCCTTCATCTATAATATCCCCAATTTACCCACACAATTCATTACTAAACCACCAACCTTCAATCCTGACACACTATAGCCTCCCCAAAACCCATTACTGCTGCTACGATTACATCTAGCCACGTACAAGTACAAACACCATCACAGACTGAACTGAGTCCCACATTAAGTCCTTAAAAGATTAGATTCCAATTTTTGACCCCAGGCAAGCATCTGATGGTAAAGTGATTTTCCACAGAAAACTTCTAACCAACACAGCACATCAACTGAAGATGGGGATACCTCCAGGAACACGTTCACCTCAACTAATACATTCATGAATTAACTGATCTATAAACTAACTTTCCATACACTTTTACTCTTGAGTCTGTCTCACTTCCTATTATATATATATATATATATATATATATATATATATATATATATATATATTAAACCATATTTTTGTAGAACTAATATGACTTCACTAATAACAAGTTTTCATGCATTTCTCTTTATGAATAATTGTATGTGCATTTTTTATCTGCATGCGCAGCACTTCAAAGGTTTATTTCACGCTCTGACGAAAGCTTTAAAAAACTGTATTCATTGGTAACTATTGAACAGGTTCCTCTGCTAGTTGTAATCTACTGAATAAAACGATTATATATTTTCATTTTAACTTCTTTCTTTAAATCTTATATTGTTATGCGAAGCATAAAGCAGGAATCATAGAAAAAAAAAACGTTATCGAGAGATCCTGCGTAGACAACATTTCTTGTTCTGTCATTTGGTGGTGAAAAATGTCTGCTGAACTCGTGAACATTTGACATAGAGCTGGCCATGAGAGAAACATGGATATTTCAAATCAACTCCTTGAAAAGCTGTCTCTGCTAAGTTAAAATGAGTTACAAAACTTCACTTTGAAGAGGAATTATATGATTAGGCAAAACTTGTTTTATGAAGTATTATAAATAATCTTTATCAATTTTTGAGCTACCACACACATTCAGCTTAATTTTTTAGTTGTTTTTTTTTTAAACAGTCTGAAAATACATATACTATCGTGTTAGCTTCGCTCACCCTGAAGCCAAATAGAACTGAAACAAATAATTCATTCATTGATTCATTCAAGAGACTAGAAAAGAGATTTTTGTAGCTAAATGGTAGGACAATGTCGTATATGTTTGATATTCAAATAAATAAATCATTCTCTTTTAAAAAAGGTTTATTCAACACCATTTTTATTGATACATAAAATAAGAAACAATTTAATGTTAAAACCACTTCTTTAGAGTGAAAAAAATAATGGTAGTTATAGAAAATAGGGGTAAAGAATTATTTTTAAACAGGATTGATTTTTGTACTTGAACTTGGATTCGTTTTTTCCCCTTTTATTCTGTTCATTCTAATCTTACGATGATTTTTAAAAAGGAGAAATTAACTTCTTAGAGCTAGACTTTAGGACAATTTTATATGTTTTTAAAATTCGAAAGAATCAATAGCATTTCTCCCTAATATATCCTTTAAAAAAATATCTCTTAATATTTCATATCGATCGAGGGAGCACGTGGACACCTTGGATAGTCGTGTTTGCCTGTTGAAAACTACTGATCACTTACACGGCCCTGGTGGTAGCAGGGCAGGTATGGTCATAGCTTTATCAGCAATGCTAAACCGGCAGGATTGTAACTATTCTAATCCTGATTCTCTCATGCGAGCGGTAAATGCTTCTCAGTTTGCAGATCAGTCTTTTGGTCAGGTTTCAGCTCCATGAGTGACTATCAGGTGGAAGCATTGTTTGTATACTCTTCTTTAAAGTCTTGTTCTTGAAGATCCAGCAACAATGCTATAACCTG
The DNA here is from genome assembly GCA_963457665.1 of Thysanoteuthis rhombus. NCBI lineage: Eukaryota > Metazoa > Mollusca > Cephalopoda > Oegopsida > Thysanoteuthidae > Thysanoteuthis > Thysanoteuthis major. The sequence continues at coordinate 63,480,234 of OY735198.1, read as the reverse complement.
TTGGGTCACTTCTATTCAAAAGTTGACTCCTCAACCAGTAACAGTTGAGGATAACGAGATTCCAGATAAAAAAAATCTAAAAATATCTGAACACAGGAATTGAGTAATCTCCCTTGATCCTTTCAATTCCAGTGAGAAAAAGACAGATATCGAAAAACATGGAAGTTTTGCCGGATATTGATATGTAAGGAAGCCTGAACCGAGTTTTCCTGTTCACGTATCATTGTGGGTTGCATCTGGACCTCTGTGCAGGGATTAGTTGAGAAATTGCAGTATTGTTTCAAGACAGACAAACACCGCTTATATATATATATATATATATATATATATATATATATATATATATATATATATATATATATATATATATGATTTTGAGAGAAAAAACGAGTTTTTAATGAATTTGTTTACTCGTTTAATTTGTCCTGAAGCATCTTTAATGATTTATTTTTTTAACGTTTTTATTTATTCTATTTGTTCAAATAAACAACACGTTTATCAAGGTTTTCACACCAAATTCTCATCTTCTTTATTTCCGGTCTATTTGCTTCTCTCAATGCAACAGGTATGAATTGAGAAATAGGTATAGATGATCTGTTAAAATGATTATAAATTGCGTCATATTATATAGAAACTTTTTTCAAAATGATTCCCTGCCATTACAGTTTTAATGTAGCATTCCCTTAAGAAAATGTAAATAGATGGGTAAAAAAATTGGACTGCTGTGGGGATCAAACCTACGATAAAAAATGAACGGGATGAGTATTTGGGGTGAAAACAGTTATTTTGGGCCTTTGCATTTTATGCGGGTTGTTTAGCTCAATGGTAAAAGTATTGTTAAGTTGAAGTGGCTACCCTAGTAGTCGCAGGTTGAATTTCTACGGCAGCCCCATTTTCTTTAATCGTCTATTATTATCATAAAGATTAACAACTGCCAATGGCCAAAATGACTGTTTTCAATCCAAATTATCATCTTGTTCATTTTTGGTTTATATCTGCACTATAACTGTTCATTCAATTTACCTTGTCTAGACCAAATGATATATTAACCGTGTAGTGACAGGATACGATTTCAAATAAGATTTTCAATATAATATAACACACTCTTTAATAATTTTGTGGGACCCATTTCATATAAACATATTAATATCATATACATATTGTGAGAAAATGGTTGTTTTGTTTTTTTTCAAATGAACATAAAAAAAATTTTGGGATTTTCCTAATCAACTTTAACGAATGAAATATTTATGATAAAGTTTTAATATTTACAACCATCTTCCTGGCAAGATTGCTTTCCCATCCTGCCAAACATCTTAATATTTCTTAACAAAATATGTTTACGCACCTTTGCTATTTTTCAGGGAAGTTAATTTTTTTACTGACAGAATCCTATAAAAAACTGAATTAATCGTAATCAAACGTTTTAATATCTGCAGTATACGGCTAATGAGAGGAAAATATCTACCCAAGCTATCATTTTTTCCTTCGCCACGACAAAAAAACATGTACTTTAGCATCATCCTGAAAGATAATCATACCACTCCTATTGAGTTATTAAAGATTAACTTTTCTAGTCGATTGCTCAATTCGGCTCGATCAATTACCACAACCAGATCCAACCTAATACCAGTTTATTTACTTTTGCTGTTTTTCAGGTCATAACTTACTTTGTCGCCATTTAAAAGCTATTCTGTCATATTCAAAATGATGGGTTTTACACCCTTACCACAATCTTTATTAAGCACTCTATTTATGTAAGATGATGCATAGCCGAGCTTTATCAAGAAACATACATTAAACTGATTTTTTGAACGGAATTTCCACGTTATATTCCCTCTCACTTTATATTTTAACAGAGTTTGATCATGGCCGATAAGAAGTTTAAAAAATGTTTATTTGAATGAATCAATACGGTTATCATAAATACATTCTCCCTTACTTTAATACATTTTATGATTACTGTATTTGTCGGTCTGAACCATGCATTTTCTTCAAAAGTACCATTCTGCATCCAACGTGTCAGATTTATGAATTAATGCCTTGTACTAACGTCTCGAACTGTGCAATAAATGTTTTATGAGATTCTGTATGATTCGTTAACTATCTTACCCAGTGAGGATGAAATTGACCATTTAGTAGAATATTTTGAAGGATTGATCAAGTTTCTTGTTTTCCTGGTTGATTGAGAAGATTTATCTGATCATCGTTGATACTTAAGCTACAAATTGTTTTCTATCGTCCTTTAATCTCCCAAGACTAAAGGCATTCTACGTGCGTCTGTGAACGTCGTTATTTAAGTAATGGTAATTGTAAAATTGAGTTACCTTCATGAAATTTCCATCAGTGCGGTTAGAACCACAAATTCACGATTAGAAAAGAAGAAAAACAAAAACAAACACTGGGTCTAGTTAGTCACACAATAGGAACGTCACATAACCAGTTTTACGTAGCATGCCGTGTTTGGAGTGATCAATGACTCAAAATAGGACAAGGACTAATTTTGAATTAGTTACTTCTCTCGCATTTTGTTGGACAGTGAACATTAAACAATTGTGAACTTTCAAAAAAAGAAAAAAGAAACAAGAAAGCTGTTTGAAGTGATTGCTACCACAAACTTGGGGATCGATCTAGGAGTAACTTACATTAACTTATATCGTACGTTTTGGGATGGATTGAAGGAAAAATTTCCTCACTCACTGAGGATTGTGTGCAAAATTTCAAGTTTTTACAATAAACGGCAAGAGAAGGCAACGTCAGGGTATAGATAATGTACATGTACATGTCGGAACATAAATGACCTTAACCCAGCAACGGTGTTCAAACTAGTTTGTTGTGGGCAGTGTTGATTGGCATTATTAAGAGGCGCATTTCCCTCAGAAAAATATAAACTTGACATTCAATTACTCCAACAGTTATCTATTTTTTGATACAAGATATATATGGGTCGATCGAATGAAGAAGAGGTGACGCCTTTATTCCTATGATAACTTTGTACAATTAAAGGTCAGCTAATTTTAGTTACGTATCAAAATCAGGGTTATCGTATTTTTGTGTTCTTGGATGATTAATAAAATTTTAGTTGTTTGGAGAGATAGTCCACGACACCTTAATATAAAAAAAAACGTGTCATGTTACTCACTCGGTAGAAACCGTCAACGTCTTTCGGCAGTATGCTGTGTTGAGGTTGATCAATTAAAACATTGGAAGAAAGATGGTTAAAAATTGAAAAAGTTTTTTTGTTGACATAATAATGAGTAAATGTTGAAATTTACAGCATTTAGGCTGTAATGGTGCGGTCCGTATGCGTTATAAATATGTAAACAGCCAGACAGATAGACAGCGGGCCGGACCATTTTGGAACCCGAGAAAAAACACTATGTTGACAGTTTTAGCGGCAGTTTTTAATATTTTGTCAGGACTGAGCGAGGAACCGGAAGTTCAGTAATTAGTAGTTCATGTATACATAAAACATTATTGAATGCTACGACGTTTAAATTCTATTGCATTTGAGCTGACAGGTCACTGACTGAAGTTGATTTCTAAAGTTGAATTGAGATAAAGAAAATTTCAAAGCAAGGTCAATACGAATATTCTTTTTCTAATCGTCAGTCTAATGGATGATTAAGCATTATATAATCTTCTCAAACATCTCAGCGTTTTCTTCATTGCATAAGTGCTGTTGTATCAAAGTGTTTGCCGGTATTACTCGATCCTAGAGATACAAAGACACTCACAAAAGCACACATACACGCATTTGTGTTCATGTTCTGTATTGAAATATCACTTCAATGCCATTGTATTACATTAGAATTGAAGGCTAACAGTGGATGATGATAGAAACGACCGGTGCTCGTTTTGTCTTAGCCTCGAAATCTTGTAGTCCAAAAACTCTTAGCAGAGCTGTTTCTAAATTTTAAAAAATAATAATGTACTGTCAACTATACTAAGTCAATTTTACACTAATTTGTACAGTTATTTAGATCTCTTCTGGGTAGTGAAAAACTCCTTACCTGTAAAAGAAAGACTGAATATAATAAAAGCACGTAAGAGAAATAAATCTATCTCAACGGATGATTTTTGTACTTTTTTATACAAATATTTTTCATAATCTCAGCAAAAAGTTGAAAAATAGACCTACTGTTTGCAAGAAGTATCAGTAAATACTATGGTTTAACAAACTCTTTTCTGTGCGAAACAGAAAAACAGCAACACTTGTTCTACCCTCGAGTAGATAACCTCTTATCTTATCAGTGAAAGTTACTTCCAAATAAGTAATAAATTACTATGCCAAGCTGTCAAAATTCTGATAAGCATTGACCCAGCACCCTTTTGGTCAAATGTGTATCTACATAGATACAAACATGTATTAATCTTGTCATTAATTAGGAATGATACGGTGCAGCACATATATTTCATGGATATAGTTTACAGGTTCATTCATGACATGCGCTTTTTGAACTATGAGAAAAATTCGGTAATTCCTTTAGTTTTTATCTACCCTCAAAACCTTGAACTGAAGTGTGAGCATATTAAAACACATGCCACATTCCTTGATTTAGATGTTAAAATAAACAATAGTGTATTTCTCTGTAACTTGTTTGTTAAACGTGATGCACCCTCATTTCATATCATCCAAATGCCCCATTGAGGAAGTGGCATTCTATTTTGTATATTCATGATACAATGCTATCATAATATCTAAGAGATATGGCGCGCTACTCTTAGATTTAACGAATTCCTACTTAGAATTTCTTCTTTGGTGATGAGAATGGTCAACAAAGTAAGCAAACATCATGAGATATCGAACTCTGTGACATGGCAATGACAAGGCATCTTGGGTCTTTCAAATTGTATCAAATTAACCCTAATGAAATAACAAACGACGTTTTGAGTCGCAATATCTAGCAGTTGTCTGATATTTTTGCAACGTGACCAGCCCATTGCAATTTGTGTTTTTAATTTTTTTTATGATATTTCCGACTCGTGTTTCTTTTTTCTCATAGTATGATTTTTTGTGATATCTCCATGCAATGTTAAAGACATTTTCTCCATGTTTAGTGGTTCTCAGTTCAAAGGTCACTCTTTTGCTCAAGTTCCCCTATCTAAGCCTTATTGGGGACTATCAGGTTGATACATTGATTCTATACTTTTCTAATGCAATTCTCTTGTTCTTGAAGGTTAAGTGAGCTCCATCGAAAGCTTGACAACCTAGAATGATTTTTCGCTTGATTTCCTCTTCTTCTGAGGATTTCATGCAATGCCACAAAATTCATTGTCATCGATAGGTGTACTGGTCAATGTTCTTTAGCTCTGCATCATTCACTCCTGTGTTTTCACTTTTAATCGTTGGGTCTTTGTTCTGAAAATCTTTGGTGGTGGAAGTTGATGATTGAGTAGCTCCCTCTGAAGCAAGCCTTTCACCATGGTATGTTTTCATCTAGAATTTTAGTGTTATGGCTGGTGATCACTTTTGTAAAAAGCTTGCCGATACTGTTTAGTTCATTTACTGGTCTATCGTTGCTAGGATCATTCTGGTTCCTTTTTTTTTATAAAATAGCATTATGATTGCAGTATCCCAGTCCTCTTGGACTTTACTTGGCTCGAGGTATAAGTTGGGTTAGTTTTGTGATGATGATTTACCAGCTATTTGAGTAATTGATGTTGATGTTATCTGGTCTTGGTGCTTTATTTTATTTTTCCTGATTTACTGATAACTTGCTTCGCCTTCCACTTAGAGATCTTTGAAATGGTCATTTGTGACTTGAATACTTGTTCATTGTGTCACGTCAAGTATTGAAGGGATAGGGTTTTCAGTAGAATTCTTGGGTGCGTTCGATAATTCGGTCTATATCCCTATCTGTTCTCAGGTCTGCATTATCTCCCAGCTCAAGTGTTACTTTCATTCCTCCTGTGCTAATAGTTTTACTAAAAGTTTTTATGCATCTATCATTTTCAAGAATTCTTCATTGAATACATTTTGTTTATCTCCGTTTCTTTTGTATGCTTTTTTTCAGTTCGTTTGCTTCAGTTCTTTCCCTTACTTTTGGTGGCTTCAGATGTATGTGTTTTTTCAACGAGAGTCTTACTTCCCTTTGAGTGTTTACTGATAGCATGTTTGCTCTTTGAAGTTCATATTCATTTTTCAGCTCGAGTCTCTCTATTTTTCTTTCTTTCTCTCTCTTCTTATCTCTCTCCCTCACTTTCTCTATGTATATCAAAGGATCAAATTATCTCTTTTTGTACGCTACTTGATTACAGCTTAGAGCAAAACATTTTCCTGCGTTCTTTCTTGGTGTCAAATCGAATATTTCAACATGATTCTGTGATTGCTTTCTAAATTGACTCGATTTAGGACCTGGATATATTTGATGGTGTTACTTTTGTCTACTTGAATGTGGTCAATTTCGTGATTACGGTCTCTTTTAAGTTAACTTTCTATTGAATTTTTTCTTGAAGAAAGTGTTCATAATTTTGTACCCGTTCGCTATTGCAAAATTGACGAGATCATCAAATCTTTCGTTTCGTCTTTTGCATTAGAAATTGCCTTTACTGCTCATATTACCTTGTCCTCCTATCTCAGACAGATAAAACGATTGGTTGGGAAGCATTTTGTATTGATAGAAACATGAACAGTAAATAGCTGATATTCTCAAAAGGTTAACTATATAAATATATCAATAGCTGCTCCGACGTAAAAATACGAAATATCTGAAACTTACTGAACCACTCAAAATAAATGTTTTGGAATGTTTGTTGCAACTTATCAGTTTCACGTAGTCGACAGACAACCCTCTTCGCTGTTTGTTATACACCGATAAGGTTTTGCATTTATGGTGTTTTTTTGTTTTTGTTTACCCCCCCTCTCCTTTGTATATTTTGTGTATCCCCCTCTCCTTTGTATGTTGGCGATTAGGTAGGGGTCTTGGTCTTCTACCATTCAGGTTGCAATATAGGTTAGGAGTGATTGTTAGAGGGACAGACGAAACAGAATAACGTATTCATATGTTCTGTCGGATTATATATCCATTTCTTAACTTCCATTTCTTGTCTGCATTAGAAACTAGTGCATACATAGACACTGAAAAAATTGGGAGAATGGGCTAAATGAGTTTTGGGGGTCTTGGCTGTTTAGCTCAATGGTTAAGAGCAGCAATATATGGAAGAAGCTAACTATTCGGTCGCAGCAACTTTTATTCTATTTGACTCGTCATTTCATTTACGCTGTCTTGGCTAAATAACTCATTCTCTGGGTAAAGATGGGGGCATTTCAAATAAAGTTCCAAATAACCATTTAAATACTGATGTTTTAATAATCTATCTATCTATCTATCTATCTATCTATCTATCTATGGATTCATATACAGACACACACACACACACACACACACACATACACATATATATATATATATATATATATATATATATATATATTGTTGTATATATCATGTTTATTCTAATATGTTTATTTTGATAGTAGTCAATATATTGGACGGAGACAATGTGTCTACTATGTGTGTTTATGTTGGTGTATACATGTATCATCTCGTTAAAATTAATATCTCGAGAGTAGATGAATTGCCTCCACATTTTCTTCTTAATAAACTAATTGAAAATTATTCAAATTACCTGGACAATCCTAATTCACCCATAAGGAATTACGCGTGAAATAATTGAAATAATTACAAGCGTCAATTAAAAACATCCTCCTTCATTTAACTCTTGGAGGAAATTACAATTTCTTGTAAAAAGTGCATTATTTCTAAGACTTGAAGGCATATTTTGGTTCAAACCACTGAACACAGAAACATTTCTCAGAGGTTTTTGAGATACAGAAAAGTAAGAACAAGCTTGAAAGTCAGACCACAAATGCATGAGTTCGATATCATAGAACGCCTTAGGTACTAGCGTGATACCAAATCGGAAAAAAATGAAACTTTTGAAACAAATAAAAAAAAGATTTTTGTAGTGTTTGAACTCAGACGTATCAAAATGAAGTTTTTTTCAAACCTTACACAAAATTGAATGCAAGCATTTGGAGTTCGATGTTTTTTAAAAAAAATTGTGTTCCGGGCTTTGTTTTCCTTTGCAAATTATGTATGCAATTGGCGCAGTCGGTAACGATTTGGACAAATGAATTCGATCAAGGCTGGTTATTTTCGCTTTGCACTAATACCCCTCGGAAAGGCATGAAATCGTCTTTCCCAGCAACTGATGAGATGGCATGGCATATTTCGTTCACCATCCTTCGGAACAACCATTCTGATGCCAAATCAGAGAGTGGGCGTCTTTCTGGCAGCTCCTGCAGCCAAGATTGTGTGAAACGTATCGCTTTCTACGTTCTGCTGAACTACACTATTAAAGCAACGAGGAAGATTCTGACAGTTGGGTTTTTCAGGACGCCCTGTGGGTGTGGGGCATTTGATTGTCTGATAGAATGGATACCGTCTTATCAATCGACGGTAGCAGGCACTATATTTTCTGTTGAGTGAAGATTTAGCAACGGAGGTTACTCTTAAAAATGTACACAACACGAGTTCTCTCCCTTGAACCTTTAGACATCTATAGGAATTGAGAAGCTGTGACAATGTATCAATATGTCGGTTAGTGACGGTCATCAGTACTAGAGATATACTTGTATATTATAGAAAATTCAATATCAGTAAATTCTATTCAGATTTCATCATCATCATCATCATCATCATCACCAGTCTCTTAACGTCCGTTGTCAGACATAGACCTTCCCAGAATTCGTCAGACTCCTCTATCGTAGGCGTCACGGAGCCTGTATTTTTTTAATTTAATGCCGTTCTATTTATGAACACTTGTATTGTCGTTGATAGGCTTTTATCCCTGTAGTATCGCCTCTTGCAAAAGTCTCTTGGAATGGTTCCCGTGTGCAAGTTTTATATCCTTGTTTTTTGTTGAATGAATAAACGTCTTCTTCAAGCCAGTCACATCTTCTGTTGACTGTTGTACTTGTTATGATAATCACTATTTTTGTTAGCTATTCAGAGATCGCCGGAGATCAGCCCCACCTATCATATGTTCAGCTTTGGGTCGAATCATAATTATACACGAATTCCCTGCCTCTGTGGTGTAGTCATCTCCGTTGAATTGGAGAATGGAAACATAGACCTGACATAGAATTGACTTTTAGAGTTCACTGGAAGTCATTGCTGCCTGTCAATTCTCGTGTCCAATTACTGTTATGTAAGCTCCCTGGTGGAACCGTTTTGTGATTTATAAAATATTTTAAGAAAGAAACAGATAAATAAGCATTCCATGTCTCAATTTTGTTAGACGGAACGTACTAATCATCGTTTATGGTATGGTTGAACTATATTCCACGTCTATATTTTTATTTTGGTCACATCATTTCGACAGTGTGACTTTCAGTCCTCATTGGGTGTTCCTGGGTCTACAATGTGGAATCACTTCCAAGGGCATATGATTATATTGGACCAATTTTTTGTTCATATATTCCTATACGTAGTTGTGATTCGGTCTCAAATTTCTTGTTGCATCTCTTTCATTAGATGATCAGTTTGTTTCTTCAGATATTATCTATATCGATCCTGAAGACCACAGACTAGACCAACAGATAATGCAATTGGACAACTTGGTACATTGTAGGTATAATTGAAGACCAAGGAAAAACGAGAACCTTTTATAAAGTAAGAAATTATACGTGCTTCTACGAACAGAGGGAGGATTACTCATCCAATGGCGTGGGATCCTTAGTCAGTAATAATATAGCAGGCATCGCTACAAGTCTTTACAGCCTACCAGGCAAATATTTTGTACAATACTTAGATTAGACAAGAGGGACAAAAAATTCATATTTTCGTACCAACTCCGAAAGGCTTTGACAGAGACTGAATTATTTTATGCCGAGATTAGTAAAGAGTTTGAACTCGGTTCGCTGATTCTGTTCTCTAGGCAGTTAACCATTAATCCATCAGAAGTACGGCGGTAAGAACTGAGAAAAAATAGCTAAATGCAATCAGCATTCCCCCATTGTCAAATGGTTTTTGAGTAACCGACATAAGTGTCTGTTTCAAACAATAAGATGATGTTTAATACGAAATAACATCAATATGATATACAATGATAATACCCTGTACAAAGTAACAAACTGTGTGTATTATGGCATGATCTTAACTATAATCAACCAAAGATAAAAATTAGAATAAATCATTACTCGAGTGGGATGTTCAACACTGCTACGGTGTTATGTTAATATGACTGTTTTGTTTTAAATCCTTGAAAAACATCTTGATGGTCTTAAAAGAAAAAATTCACACATTTGACCAGAATATGTAATTCTGCGTAAAACTTAAAACCCCTTGAAAAGCTTACATAAACTACACTGATTGATATTTGGCAGTAATTGACTGAAATAACGTAGATACTTGAAAAATTCTTTCAACTATTTCGCTTTAAAAGCTGTAAACTTTGAAGCTAAAAAGTTATCCGGAATGCACACACTCACACATGGACACGCATATATATATATATATATATATATATATATATATATATATATATATATATATTACTTTAAATAAACAATACAATGCCTAAAATGAAATTATACATAACTTTGAAAGAAACTGCTAAATAATACCTTACTCAGTATACTGAACAAGTTCGTTCAATTACTGTAAGTGAATTTATTCTTAAACAATAACTCTTTTCACTAATAATTAAATCCTTTATTCATATTTATGCCTTTCTCAATGGCATTCGTGTGAAGTGAACATAGATTAGCTGAAAAGGCTCGAAGATTTTATTTTCTGTACTTTTAACTGACTGCTTACTAATTACTTACTATTCATTGGAGCAAAACATCTCACACATCTTTTTGGCAAAATGGGTCAGAATCATTCTTAGTTTCTTCCAACGGAGTTACCTTAGAGGTCAAATGAAATTTGGCACTGAAGATTTTTGGACCAGAGTGCAACTTTTGCACACATCTAAGTATTAAAAACCGTTACGCAGACTATGGCTCTTTGCTTAGAAACTGAACCCCACCATTTTGAGTGGACAATCTGAATTGGTACAAAGTAAGTTGAAATACTTAAATAGATAGAGAGAAAAAAATTCTTTTAAACTTCATAATAGAAGTGCTAGAAATTATTAGGCTGATTTAGTTGAGTGTGTCGTGACTGAAACTGAATGGAGAAAGATTGGAATGAGGAACGAAGCCACCATCTACCCACATCCTTCACAATTTCTTTCCAAGTAAGTTGCCTCATAGAGCTGAAATTCTGTACTTGATACCTTTGGACCAAGACACAGCCTTTGTATATATCAAACCATAGAAAGTGCCCATATGCTGGCTACGGCTTTGGTTCACATTTTCATGAAAAGTTGGATAGAAAAATGATGTTGTCTGATAAATCAGACCAGCTGAGTCTCAATTGCTTGTACCTATGCAACACTATCAAACAGATTTTTTTCTCATCTCGTCGGTTCATAACCGTTATTCTTTTAATGTTTACACTTTTTTAAACGTTCACATCCATAGCCATAGCACGTCTAGTTCATGCAGTGTTGCGTTAAATTGTCTTTTCTTGCAGTTCAAGCGGAAATTAGAGTTTCAACCTACAATTAAACCTGCAGCAACCTATAAAGTCAGTACCACTTTTCCCGTGCCTATTTTTGAATCAGTGTACCGTAATAGATTTGTTTTCAGCCCTAAAGGAACAGCCATCTTGAATAGCCATTAGACACATACGAACATACTATCTCATCTTTTATAGTCATGCATATATAGATAGGGATAATTGATATTCGCCACTGTATAATCAAATGAAGATTACGTCAAGGAATCAATATTTGTCTGAAATGAATACGTTTTTTCATCATTACACTCATTGCCTTTTCTTGACAATTATGACATCCAGTTATTGGTTATTCCAAAGCAACAATGTCATTAATTTTTAACCTTCGGGAAAAAGCTGTATAATTTACAGAAAACGAAAAAAACAAAACATGATCTGATATTTCTAAATCCAACACAAAGCGTTACAAATTATAAAGCTAATGATTTAGTGTCTAATTACTCAACACCATCGAAAACATTTATGCAGAGAACGTAGAAGATTATTTCTTAAATTCTATAATTAAAGCGGGAATTGCAATTCAAAGCATGGTGACAATAGTCTTGCTGAAGGTAAAATCGGAATTTTTTAAAGAGCCATTATATCAAATACACTTTGTGATAAATACGATACTGTTATATGTGTGTCGCAATATTCAATATAGATATAAAAGCTCACCAATTCATTAGACAAATTCAGGCTCTTAGAATACATGAAAGATTTTAGAACACCTAATTAGTCAACGAAGAGATCAACTTAAAAACAGAAAAAATCAGGTGCTATCAAGAAAATAAAACAGTAAGGTTCCTTAGGATTTCTAAATTCGAACGGACTACCCCATTCAAGTCAGGAGATTAAACTTAATTGTTACAAAAAAAGATACATAGCTATATCTGATGGAAAATGTCACTGTTTCAGCAGATTACCAAGCTGAACTTGTTCGAGCTTATCAGAGAACAGGAATTATTGTTGAATCTGGAGTCGACGATCATGACGATAATTCCTTGTGCATGCAGAATGGTACCGAAGACTCCAATAGATAGAGTTGAATAATTAGACAGTTGATGGGAAATTGATGACCATGAACACAACAGCACGGCTAGAGTATGCAACTTGGGAAGAGCAAGACTTTAGGGTGCCACTTGATCTCCAGCTAGAGCAATAGCGTACTAGTGATGCAAATATCCGGTAATCATTATACAAATCTGAGATCTAAAGTATATGAGACAATTCTAGACCACTGTACGCTATTTAGACCGACAACGCTGAGGACTTTGATGGACATTTGAATATACTTCATCATCATCATCATCATCATCAGTCTATTAACATTGGACGTTAGACATAGATCTTTCCCAGGATTCGCCACTCTTCTCTATTGCGGGCATCGCGGAGTCAGTACTTTCTGAATTTGTCTAGCTCGTCTCTCCATCTAATACTCTGCCGGCCAAGGTTGCCCATGTGATACCTGGGGATCTATGTCACGAGTCGCGATGTCCATCAGTTGTCTGCCATTCTTCTGACAGGACCTTCCTATTGCCAGATGGGGTTTTAATGGATTCTATGATTTCCCCAACTCCTGTCTTCTCCCTGATATATTGGGCTGTCTTTTGGTCTCACCATGTGAGGTTATGCATAATTCTTTCATGTGCACGTTACATTGTTTTCATTTTGTGGGTGCTTCTCTTGGTTAGGTTACATGTTTCAGCTCTATAAGTGACTATTGAGAGGATGCATTGGTTGTATACCCTTACTTTGAGGATCAATGGGATCTTCATGTTTTTGAAAGTTGAGCTTGCTCTGCCAAAGGCTTTCCATCTTAGGGTGTTTCTTCGCTTGATTTCTTCTTCTTTTGGAGGTCTCATGGAGATTCCTTGTCCTAGGTATGTGTAGTGGTCTACTTTCTCCAGTTCTGTGTCCTCGATTTTGATCTCAGTGTTTCTTTTTCTGATGTGGTTGTTGCACATGATCCTCGTCTTGCTGAAGTTCATCTAGAGACCATTTTTCTTGTTCTCTCTATTTAGTTAATCTAGCATTGGTTGGAGGTCGTGCAGCGATTACCAGAAATACGTACAAGACACGTGTAGTGTGTGTAGATGATGACAGTGATTGTTATGGTGGATAAATAAGAAATAGTATCACTATATCGCAGCAAGGGCACAGAATCTAAAAATACTTCCATAACCGATGAAAAACTTGCTTTAAGGGTGTAAATAATACATAATGAAATTAGATATTCAATCAATACATAATGTAATTTAGAGAATCGTTGTGAGTTGGTTATCGGGATTTCTTTCACGCAAATTGATATTTTCCACCCTTAGGAAACATTCATTTACCTGATAAAATCACACAGAGATGGTTGACTTACTAAAAATAGCAGTGATCATTTACTTTTATTTGCTAACTTTGCTCTACAGCAGGTACGCTAAAATCTTCTCCATCTATTATAGCCTGGCAATGGGTCACTGTAATGGGGCATTCAGTTAGGTTCATGTTTGATACACTTCCAATGGACAGTAACACTAAATTGCTAACTATTGCTCTGCGGTGGACGTGTTAAATAATTAATAAGCCTAATTCATTCTGGCAGATCTAACACGAGCAGAAATCAGCAAGATCAGCTCACAAACCAAGACTCCTACAGGAAGATCTTTCGATACTAAGATCAGCCTAGCTTAGCACAGAGGTACTATCAAACTATTGGAATCTTAACTACTGCATAATTGATAATCTGTAAAAATGGGTTATCGGCAGGAGGCTTAGATTCGCCGAGAATGGAAAAAGTTACCTGAAAAGTGGTATGGAATGGTGGAAAAAACGATAACCACTTTCAATAAAGTCGATGCAGAAAACTAAGTGAACAACCGTAGCCATCAAAGATGGCGAATGTTTTTTGTTTTTTTTTAATATGCTCATATGTTTATTCATGTGCTTGATGGCGTCCTCAAGCGCTTTTGGCTATATCGTTTTTGATGTAAGAATTGGTATCAATGCTCCCTAGATTAATTCTAAAAATGCCTTTTTTTGCAAAAAAGTCCTATATTTCCATCTTTTGGGGGCCTCATTTTAACAAGTTTATCGATAGATTTTACATTGTCCGGAATCTAGATATTTTTAATTATTTTACTGTATTCTATATGTTTTCCATCATAGAATTTATTCTGATCATATCTATTTTGCGATTGAATATTTTTTACATGACTTTAAAATTTGACGCTAAGTTTCTTTTAATTTATTGACCGTGGTGGCAATCAAATTTTCACTTAATAAACGATTTATTCACGTTACCTCATTCATAGATACGGGCGTCTTGGCATGGTGTAATAGCTAGGTAATATTTTTTTCAAATAATTATCAAGTAGTCGATTCAAGTACACCTTGGCGAAACACATGTGCAAAGTTATTCACTAAGTCAGCTTAGTTTTAGCACACAAGGCCACAACTATGGGGAACATAGAAATCTCACCTCTCAATGTCCTTCACCCCGACCAGATGTTCCGTGTGTAGTTATGTATATAAGCTTGGGTCACTTTTCCGAGATGGCTGAAGGTATGATCGAACCTAGTACATTACCAATGGTCAGCCGGCTAACTATAGCTTTATTGTGGACATCCTTATTATTTCAATGGTTTATACTTTAGTGTCATGGAACTATTTTTGAACGTCAAGTACAATAAATATTTGCTGAAGATCCGCCCTACGGGAGTAATTTTCGGCAGATCCCCTTGGTAAACCTAAATGGGGCCTTTGACCCAAATAAGAAATAAAATCTGTCATTTTCAAGGTACCTCAAATCAATACTTCTGACGACAATGCTCTCATTCAGTCGTTTAGAGGACACATTCAGACAAACACAACTTTAGTATTAGATAGATAGATAGATAGATAGATAGATAGATAGATAGATAGATTTTTGAAAAAAAAATTAACTTGGTAAAAATATGCTTGGGGTCCCAGTAATATGCAAGATAAATATCATGTGGGTATGTTGTGTGGTTTCGGAGATATGTAGTTAGATACATACTTTTAATGAATTATAGTACGATATAACATTGTTTGCCACGAAGCCTTGGCTAGAACATTGTAAAAATCAACCATAATCCTAGCCAAACAGGCGCTCTTATATGAATACGCCCAAAAGTGATTTCCTTGCATCGTATCATTTTATTTTTTTTTACACTCTTTTTCATTCCCTTTTCCACGCATCATAACACTGTTTTACCAGCTGTGATGCCAATGGAACCTTCAAACGGTGGAACAAACAACACTGTTCAATAAGCGAGAACGTACTGTTACAGATGCCGAGAAGAAAAGATTAATAGCAGAAACCAATCCAATTTTGTCGCCTAATCATACAATCTAGCCTGTAGAATAAGAAAAAAAAATCTTTCTTCTGAAAACTTCAATTGCTTAAATATTTTCCCTTACATTGTCTGTATCCTCCACTCATCATTTTCTGTAAAATAGCAACAAAAGATATCCATACGTATCCGACTCTAAATGATCGGTGATATTAATTGTTTATACTTAGCAGAAAAATTAATCCTGTTGTTACACAGAGAGTGTGTCACTTAGCTTAGAAATGATGAGTAAAATAAACAATTAGAGAAAAAAAGGTTGCGGCAGGAGTCGAACCTGTGACCGATCAGTTATCCACTTCAACCGATTGATGTCCTTAATCATTAATTTTCTGAGTCACGGGAGTTCATCACGGATCATGTTATAATGGTCATCCACATGTGGATTGATGTTTCCGTCGAGATCTTGGATTTGTTCAGTTCAAGTGCAGTGGGGTTTGTAATCTATGTTAGTTTGTAGTAATTGGTGCATACACACACACACACACACACACACACACACACACACACATATATATATAGAGAGAGAGAGAGAGTGAGAGAGAGAGAGAGATAGGTGCAATCATTTGTGATATGTGCAGGTATGTAAGCTTGTGTGTTTATGTCTACTACCAGAAGGGGGAAAGTGCGCAGGAACTGAATTCAGTGAATAATATGGCCAATACTGTCCGCATGTGCACGAAATCTGTTTTTAAAATTGCTCTGTGATACTTAACCGGCTTCGCATCGATTGTCGACCTTTGCAGGCATTGATATTCTGTTTTACTTTAGAATAATTTTCACCATTACTGGAACCAACTTCTTACACTGGAAAAATGTTTTTTTAGACCAACCTAAAAAAATACACTTATTTCACCCTTTTGAAGTTGAAGTGCTCACAGCTCCAGGGTAAGGCCCTGTCACTTGCTAATAGAAACAAATGAAAGATCTGTTTGTTGAATTTGACAATGAATTCAATGCAAGTTTCTGGGTACGCTTGGTATTTTTAGGATATCAGTGAGTAGAGCAAGCTCGACTTCCTAAAACGCAAAAATCCAACTAGTCCTAAAAAGAAAGGGTCACAACTAAGGCATCATCCTGAGAGTCACCTATTGAATACAAACATTGAACCTAAGAAAAAAAATGAGATCCATCTCAAGTGTATGTAAGTCGGAAAAATTGGGAATATTTGAATATAAATGCAGTATGAGCTTGTGTTGTGAATGTTTATTTCATCATAGTCCGAGATCTTCAAGTTGAAATGTATGATTAATAATAAATATAGGATCCATAAACATATCCTTTGGTGTTATATCTGAGTGCTCGTGAAAATTGATCCCTGCAATTAATCATATAATTTAAGATTATATATCTCTAATTGAAAATGTCGATAATCTTCCAACAGGTCGCTAAAAAGATTGCATGCGATAAAATTGTCATCGTTAATCATATGTTGACGATACAAGGCCGAATACACAGGCCACTAACAATTTAGGCTGGCCAGTAGCCGGTGGCGTCCGAACTTGGGGGATGCATCTTTCTCTCCTATTAGTATATTCTTAGCTTTGACTACCATCCACCATCAACACATTCAAATCAAGTTTTTATTTTTCAAACCGAATTTCAGGGCCTTTAAAATCATGACCCCTGTTACACACCATGGGAAACTGACCAGTGTATCCTGAAGACCCTAATTCGAGCAGCAGATCTACCCAAATCTCTAGCACTCTCCAATTAAAAGAATTGTTACAATCTTTTCTCGGATATACGATCCGTCAAGTTTTTTTTGCATGAGTATGTACGGCTTTTTAAAGCCCTCCAAGGATTATAGGTTCAATTGACTCTTATATAATATTTTTTGCATTGGTGTATGTGAATGTTTCAATATTTCCAAAAATTATTGATACAAATAAACCTTCATGTAGTCCTTTTGCATGGGTATCTGTGATCGTTTTCAGCACTCCAAAAAATATGGGTACAACTAACTGTTTCATCCTAATTCTATGGCAAGATCTTGATTTTTAATTTCACTCTCTTACAACTTAAGCTTGCAATCTGATAGAACGGTGGCATCCACTATCTGATATATTTTTATGCCTCAGTTTATAAAGGCAAGATTATCATTGATTTGCTTCCTTTATTCTCACATATAAATCTCTTTTCTTGGCATTTAATATATAATGTCGTACATGAGTTACAACCCAAAAGTTCATTAACATTTTTCATAAAACCATTGACTTGAGTTGACAGTACTTTTAACCGTCTCTCTCGAAATATCCCACTTAAGCATATATACGGTTGCTTAAAAACGACACATCATTGAAAGATTGCACTAAGTTGGCACACATTACTCAAATTACTCGAAATTTGAGCAGCAACTATATAAATACTTGTCCAAGTACCCGTATACACCAGATTGAACATTTAAATAATAAAGAATAAGGACGCTACCGCTCATCGCCACTGACTACGGATTTTTCTTGTTCATTTATCAATAAAACTTGTACATTTACTTCTATTGAATTTGCCGGAATTTATCGGCTGAATTTGAAAAAAGTTAACAGCTGGACCTAGACGAAAATGACTAATTTGGCCATACTGCTTAAAAGATAGCTTATTATTCACGGTTTCTTTTCAAATTTCACACCACATTGTCAATACACGGTAGGATTTTATGCGTCAATTTCTGTTAAAAGCCGATTACAAATATGAAAATAAGTTTATCGCTGAAAACCTTTTTGATCTATCTATTTATCCATCTCCGTATATCAAATTCCAAACCAAATTTGAGATGAAGACCTATGAGAATTCAGAGCTATCTCAAATCGCTTAGCCAGTGACACTACACCAAAAATATATAGGGACACTTCTACGCACAGGTACAGCAAGGATAGAGAGGTCTTGTGAATTTTGGGGAAGGTATATGTCCAACGACGGACACTGAAATGCTGCTGCTGCTGCTGAAGTGGGTGAATCGGATGATCAAGTGGATGATCAATTTACGGTGGAAGCATAAAGTAAAACAGAGTTTGTGTCCGTCTTCTTCGACACATGATGTTCAATTTCCAATACGAATATTTCCTAGACTGTGCCTTGACTTTCTGCCCGCTTTTTTATTTACTTTCTTCGGTGTTCTTTGATACTTTAATGGTGATTTTTGTGTGCTTTCATCGTGGTTTTCCAAAGAGCCCTAATGACAGCACGAACAAATCATGATTAGAATATCAACAGGGGGATTCTCGAGGCGTATATCCATGTGGGGTTGTGCTACCCTGATTCTCTGATCGCAACTTTTTCATCCACTTCCCTTAGTCTTCTTTTTATATTTTAATGTTTTTTTAGCGTTTAATTGAGTTTTTTTTTTGCAGGGTGAGAGGTGTTGTTCGCATCAGTACGTGCGTATCCATCGGGAAAGTTTGTACAATGCGGACGCCCCGGGAGCAACTTCTAATAATGTTGGTGTTGGGAGGAGCCAATAACTTCTTTCTTTCCAAAAAGGGCATTTCAAACCCCTGTAAAAAAGAGTGGAGGACCTAAACCCCTATATCTCCGTCGAACCTGATTTTCAAAAACTGCTAACTTTTTACCATATTTGTGTTGTTTCTCTATGGAACTCTTACCGTAAATCATGATATCACTTTGAAAATATACTGAGGCAGAGACTCTAATATCAGCATAATTTAGGAGAGAAAATATTGGCACCATATATATTCTTCAAAAAGCGATTTTGTAAACTTCGATAAAAGATATCAAGGAAAAACATCATAAATAAAGTATATGGGTACTAGTTTGATTCAATGAATTCAATTTTTGAAGTTACGTTTTATGCTAAATCATGAAATGTTTCCACGTACTGCCAGAAATATTTGATTTGGTAGGACATAAAATCAATAAAGCTAAGCCAGAGGAGAAATTGCGCAGTGGTTGAGTCAATGAGGTGCAGTAAGTGAGATAGAAATGTCACCAACGTATAAATAATGCTCTTTCAGTCATTAACGACCTACGTATACATACTTCTTGGTGAAACGTGTTTGTATTTGCAAAATGAGATATATCTAATAGTGTTATGAATACTGGTTATTTCGAAGAATGTGGATAAAAAGAAAGGACTTGGGACCCAACGGCAATGTGTTACATCCTCGTGAATAGTTGTGATCTAGCCAAGACTGCAGTTCCAGTGCTATCTTTATGTGATACGTTAAAAGAAAAAAAAATACCGACTGACTCACCTTTTTATAATATCTATACGAAAGCGTTGCTATTTCTTTTATACAAGTAAATTGGGAGGAAGCAAACATTTGGCTTCCTATCAGGTATACAACACAAGATGAAATTAGGTTAAAAGACCAAGAATAAAATCCACATTTGTGCTTCCGATTAGACGAGTATGTTTCTCTTCAAACAATGACATATGACAGAGATCAAGTGGAATTGAAAATTGAATAATTGGGAAAGATATTGATCAAAAACAGACTGATAGCTTTGAGTTTTGTTGATCGGTTATTTTCATTACTGACTCATTAAAATTACTGTTACACTATTGCGTATTTACTTTATATAAAATTTAGACTAAGAAAACGTGCGTACTATTATGACATATATGTTAAGTGAGCAGTGGGTTAGAAATTTTGTAAGTTGTGAGGTTGGAACAACTCTCTAAAGAAATAAAACAAAGATGCTTTTATTCATCCAATATTGTCATTTATCTGAGAAGACAATTTTGCAGAAAAAAACAAATGTATGGTTAGCAGTGAACAATTTTACTGACAATGTGTCTCAATATAAAAGTACTAACGATTTCTCCATAGTTGGTATTCTTTGGAAAATAATAAATGGTCTCTTGCTCATTTTGTGTGGACAATTTTTGTCAATTTGATGTAAATTATTATCAAATAAGAGAAATGTTGCTGATAAACCAATTAGCCCGACTAATAATGGAGCAACACGAAAATATCTTTTTGTATTAGAGCATCGATTATCTCACACCGGTCGGCCCTCCGATAATAACACGCTTTTTATCAATTTGGGGGATAATAAGAATTTCACGATAAGTATGAGGGTAATTCTTATAATTAATTTTGTCATATCTTGCGTGACCAGCCCGTTGAAGATCATTATACTACCCCGTCACATTCACGATGTTGACTGAAAAACGATCTCCTGTACGACGTAGTGCATGACAAGTGGACAAAATATCGTCATGCACTGGACTGTGTAAGATTGGTGATAACTTTATTTCTGAAAATAGACTTGGATCGACATTTTATGTCTTACAATAGCACTTTTTCTCCTTGCAAGTCATAAAAATCTCTTTCAGCAGATGGAATGAATATCAACAACCGAAGGGGTAGATCTTCAAAACATTGATACGCTTAAGGTAATACGATAGCATGTAAAAGCTAGTATTTAGAATCTTAAATTTCAAGGCAGGTAGACGCTTCCCAATTGGGAGACTTGATCAATACAATTATTCATATCATAATTAACTCCATTTTTCCGTGTGCTTCGCTCAGCATTTCGGAAGCCACACAATTGATCAATGGTAAACAGGCTAGATTAACTGAAGGTTGCTAGGATGTAGTTAATTTGATCTGGATTGAATGACTCATCCTTGTGATATAGTACCAGACCTCGCTAAGCTTAGTAAGTAATTGGACAATCAAACGAGGTGCAATCACTTGTAGTCTTGCAAAACATTACAACGGTAATAATACGGGTCCTAATGTGTTTTTGATTATTCGATCCTTTGGTGGTTCTCTATAGCCCAATAGTTAGCCAGGTCGTTTCGCAGACCCTCAAAACTGTGGTAACTTGAATCTTCGCTCAACCCCCCCCCCACTTATGGATTTCCTTGAAGGAATGGGTGAGAAGCTTATTCCAATAGACCACTACTACTGTTATCTCGAGCCGAAGCAGGTCTTCCGCACTTACGTTTCTGTGCCAGACTAAGCTGACCATTTTAAATCTCAGAGTTACACGACCTTGAACGATGCTTTGCAAACTAGATCTGCAAAATATTCCAAAAGTAGCAAGTTTTATCCTCACTACAAGTGCAGCTATAATTGTCTTTTTACTGCATTAATCTAAGCTTTGCAAATCCCTGATCGTCTCGTGGTGAAGTGAGCAAACTTGTCTCAAATAGTATTGTTACTACTCTTGCTTGTGACTTTGTTTCAAACTAAGCAACAGAATCAATGAACATCGTGCCTATTTCTTAAAATTTCATCCGTCATTTGTATAATTTCCCCTGGAAAATTAGAGCTACTTTCACCGTTGAACCTGTCCAAACCTACAGTTTATCTCTTAGGCCAGTATATTCGTTTTTAAAGAGTTAACTGTAGAATATTTATAGCGCACCGTATTGTACTATAAACATCTATGTTTTTGCTTTCAAAACGATTCGTGATAAGTACGAAAAGTTTTGAACATTATCAATCTACCATCAATTACAAAATAGAAGTATTTGCCGTTCAACGTCGATTAATCGTGTTTCTTTGGAAATACATTGGTTTAAAGTGTACAAAAATATGGAATTTAGGATGCTGAAGAGAGCAAGGTTTTCTCATGGATCTGACAAAACCACCAACACTTTCTTGGAAACATTGCAAGAGCGGGCACCATGAGACCTCAAGCGACAGTTATTTCGAATGAGATTATGGTACATCCAATTGAAAATTCTGGCAAATGTCTTGGCAAATATATCGGCAAATTGGTTGATGCTTACTTGAGTTTTGCAATCGATAAACTGGACTGAGACATTATTTTCGTTATCGATTGTTTACTATGTAGACATAGTAAAATTATCGAGGGTTAAAATCCGTGAGACACAAAATATTTGTTTTTAATGAGAATCTTTCTAAGTTGGGTGAATCGAACATAGCTGAACAGAACCAATGAATAGTCGATTAACGAGAACTATCTCAGCCTCTCATTATTTGTTGTCTAGGCTGAAAGATATGAAACTTTATAAAAAATTAGAATTAAAAGTTTTATAGAGGTTATGGCTTTGTAAATTTTGTCTGAGAATGTCTTCTACATATATTTATATATAGAGAGATGTTATATGAAAATCTGAGACCCAGAGTGTGTTGTTTATATGGATTGGTGTATCCGAACATGTTTTGAAATAAACAAGCTTCATCTTCAGCAGAAAGGTCTGAATCTTCAGAGTTGGTAGATCTAATGATTACGTAGAATCAGTAAAATGAGACAATTCATTTGAAGACAACCCTGCAGCTGTGGGTCATCGAACTAAATTGATAGTGATTGCTGTCTTGAGAATCAGTTAATAGCCTGTGTGAGTAGGTTTCATCCATGAGTCAGGTCTCCAAGAGACTGATTCCCATGAGTACATTTTGGACAATAAAAGAAAATGTATAGTTGAATAAGGGGATTAAAACTGGAATTGGTTGATAATCAGGAATCTCAGTCTTTAAAGAACCATTTCGGATAATGTAGTGAATAGTTTCAATATTTGGAAATGTACCAGTTATTAAAGGTTCTTTCTGTTTGACGGGTTTAGTAATTGAAAAGAAATAGTTTTAATGTTTACTTATTCTATTCGTTCAATGCATTTATAATTTTCCATTCCTTAGTGTCAGGAAGGTGGGTCGTCTTTGGGATTGTTATAAAAATTTGTTTTTTGTCCCAGGTGCATATCATAATCTTCTGTATTATGAGTGTGTGTTGGTTGTGAGTAATTTGGATATTCTCTAGCGATGGAGATAATATTACAGGTTGGAGTTAAGTGTCATGATGTTTAATTTCATATTCTATATTATATTTTTCAAGGGAAAAGAGCTTGTAGATGTACATATCCACATATTTTCCATAATTCTCTGAGATTTCCGTGGCCTTGACGTGTAATGTTTTCTATTTTCTATTTTTTCGATAATAGTGGATTGAAAATCACTGTGAAAGTTATTTGGTAGACGAAAGTGCTGCTCCATTGGGAGTAGATTATTATAATTGAGGGATCCAACCCCATGTCTGTAATTGTTAAGTCTGATGTTGAAGGTCACTCAAACTTCTATGCGTACTGTATTTTGCATTGTGCACATTCAAGAAGCCACATAATGTAGCAACTTTTTGCAACAAAAGGATTTTTCGTGGTGTAACTGATGGAAAAAGCTAGTGAGCTTGAGGTAATTACATCATAAGCATTTTTTGCTACTGCATGATTGACAGGACTAAATAACTTGAAAGTTATTTATTCTACGGGACACTTACCCATTGTGGTATTACAACTAATCATGTGCTCAGTATTTTGGGGGTCAACAGAACAAAACAATGCTTGGTACCTTAAAAATTGCTGTATCATCATCGTCACCATCAGTATTTTATCATTCATTGTAGGACTAGGAGCAGATGCTTCAGATTCTGAGTGTCTCCGAGTATGGCAGGTTATTTTTAAGGTGTAAAGAGTTGGCTGACCTCACACACACACACACACACACACACACACACACACATGTATATATATATATATATGTATGTATATGTATATGTATATATATATATATATATATATATATATAATAAAATTTCGATTAAAAAATTAGAATATTATGAAAAAATAGGATACGTGTCACCAGGAATTTTCACACTTCGATATTTCATCTGAATTATTTTGGATTTGTACCTAGTATTTTGTTTGCATGATCTGGCAACAGTGGTTTCCATCAAAGAATTTCTGAATTAAGCATCTCAAAATACTAGGGTATAACATCAAATCAACCAAATTCCATATCAAAATATATATATATATATATATATATATATATATATATATGTGTGTGTGTGTGTGTGTGTGTGTGTGTGTGTGTGTGTATGTGTGTGTGTGTGTGTGTGTGTGCGTGTATATATGTATATGTGTGTGTGTGTACCTCCATTTCCTGATGTTCTGGAGCGTTTTCAAGAGTATGAATATAGGGGCAATAGGTTTTTACAGCTACTGACTCTAGTGATTAGATAAATATGGTAGGGGAGTTTGCTGAAGTGCTGATACAACCCCACTT
Organism: Thysanoteuthis rhombus; assembly: GCA_963457665.1. Taxonomy (NCBI): domain Eukaryota; kingdom Metazoa; phylum Mollusca; class Cephalopoda; order Oegopsida; family Thysanoteuthidae; genus Thysanoteuthis; species Thysanoteuthis major. The sequence goes on along the minus strand of OY735198.1, from coordinate 63,455,265 downwards.
CTCTCTGTCTCTGTCTCTGTCTCTCTCTCTGTCTGTCTGTCTCTCTCTCTCTCTCTCTCTCTCTCTCTCTCTCTCTCTCTCTCTCTCTCTCTTCACTCAAACGTCATAGCATGACAGTGACGAAATATTGTCAAGATATCCGGTGATGGGGTAGACGTCGAAGGAAGGTGGATCCCTAGCTCTTTCAGAGGCATTAATGATATCACACACCTGCTAGAAATCGAATTTGTATTTATATATACTTGCTGGAATTGGCATCAAAAAAGTGAATGAGGGAGGAGATTCCACACACGGTAATTAAAAAAAATTGAAAACATTTGTTGGAATAGAATTTCATTTCAGGCCAGGTGTTTATTTACATTTATGTTACGCTAATTTATACGAATGTAAAAAGATCAAATTTTTCAGTTGTCCCGAAGCCATAATTCTGATAGAATCACGGAAAAAGATTTTTAGCATCTTTATAAATCAATTGATACAGATCATATTGAGCTCATTAGATTGTATTCATCATAGATATTTATGAATATGTATTTCTGCTAGTATATATTTCAAGTATTTTTAAAGAAAAGATGGGAAGTAGATATCTAACCCCTAAATGTTTATTATCAATTCTTACATCCAGCATTCATAATCCACGATATCAACATAGATACGTATAGAATTTGATACCAGCGATTGCGAAAGCCCGAAGTTATCTTGCTTACTTATGATTGATTAGGTGCAGCTGATCAAAATAGCTCACGCAATGTAGTTCCGAACCACAAAAAAACTCGGAAATAGATTTTCTGAAGATAAACCTGATCTCTATTAAAAGTATGTAAATGTAAAGGTTTATATTTTGTCCTCTGTTGACGATTGATCTCCCCTACAGCAACTCAAACTGAAAATATTATTTGAACGCTTGCACATCGCTTCATAGATTTTCTCAGCTTGTTCTTTGAGCGTGGACTGAACATTAATATTTCATCCCAAAAGCAATGCACATTTTTGTTGAATTAAAACCATTGGAATCCCTAGACAAGGAAAATAAAAGAATCAGAATAGACGGTGAAGAGTATACAACCAATGCATCTTCTCGATCGTAACTTATGGAGCTGAAACATGGAACCTAACCAAGAGACAAATCAGCAAACTGAGAAGCATGCAATGTGTGCATGAGAGAATCATGCCCAATCACACATGGAAAGATCACAAGACACCACAATACATCAGAAAGAAAACAGAGGCCAGAGACATCATAGAATCCATTAGAATACAAAAACGGTAATGGGCTGGTCATGTTGCAAGAATGGAAGACAACTGATGGACATCACAGTTCACAGCATGGATCCCCAGATACCATATGCGAAACCGAGGCCGACAAAAAACTAAATGGAGAAATGAACTTGATAAATTCAGAAAATAATGGCTCTTCGACGCCCATGGTAGAGAAATATGGCTGATCCTGAGCAAAGTCTATGTGTAACGATGGACGTTAAAATACGCGATGATGATGATGATTTAAGAAATTTGCAGATGACGTCGTCTTTTTTGCTGAGAATCCAATCCTCATGACCTTCGACAGATGGTGGGCAAACTGGAAAGAAAGGAGAAAAAACTGTTCACATAAACCTTGGCAAAACAAGTGTCATGTATAAAAAAAAAACATGTTGAAAAAAACACCCAGCAATCAAAGTCGAAAACGCACAGATGGAAAAAGTGAATCACTGCATCTACTCTGGACAATAAATCTTAATGAATTCCTCAAAAGAAGAGGAAACCAAGCGTAGAATCACTCAAGGATGATAAGTTTTCGGTAGAGCAATCTCAACCTTCAAGGAAAAAAAAGATCCCATCAATCCTAAACAACAGTGTAAACAACTTCTCCCAATAGTCACCTATGGAGCTGAAACATTGAACCTATCACGCAATTTGCTCAAAAGAGAATCATGCTCAACATTGCATGGAGAGATCACAAAACAGCACAGCGTATTAGAGAAAGAACAAGGGTCAGGGATAGAGAATCACCTGGAAAACCTAAATGGCATTGGGCTGGAAATGGTCCAAGAATGGCAGATAACCGACGGACATCACGTAGATCCCTATTTGCGAAACGTTGGCTGGCACAATATGATAGCAAGGCGGTTTAGACGTTCAAAATGTATTGGCTCCACGACAACCGTGATAGAAAGGTCAGGCCAACCACTGGGAATGTCTGTATCAGACAATGAACGATGAAGGGCTGATGATGATGGAGAAGTTTGTTTTTTTCGAATATCAATGCTTCAATGACAATTGAACTAGCAGTTTTCTTCTTTCAAGTGTTAAGTTTAGTTCAACTGCCGGATCAGAGATTTTATAGAAGTATAGTGTAACAGAATGATCGTCCATTTTGTTCAGTTTACACCAACAAGGCTTTACTTCCGAATAGTTCAAGCTTATTGATTGTATTTATGATATTAAGACATAAATTACAAAAAAAATCATGATAATCAATTAAAAGTTAATAATCCTGTGTTTGGATTCTGATCAGAGCTGAAAGAGAAACGAAGGAGAACTATGAAACGATGACAGATCAATCAAGTAGAATTGACTAATGGTAAGTGGAAATCGGTGACTGGTTTGGTACTCACGAAGATATCTGTAATCTAGTTAAGGTAACAATATCTTGTGACTAGATATAAAATGGCAAATTAATTCATGGCCCTCATTCTTGACGATCATAACTGGAAAAAAAACTTTACGCAATGAAGTTATACTGATGATTTTACTTCATTCTTTAATTCAAGGGACTAGTTGAAAATAAAAACGCAAAATCAGGGACTGACATACATGCAGCAATAAGAACATATATTGCCCTGATGATGCAAGGCTTATGTACATTTTTCCAACTGTTTCTCGGTACGCAGCGATTTTTTTACACCATTTCTCATTAAAATCAGGTTCCAAATCAGAATTTGATGAAATCACCTACCAACGTTTGAGCAAACTGATATCATTTGGGCAATATAAACTTATGGTGCCATATAGGCTGGGGTCCCACAGTCGTCCAAACATACTCACTAAATATCATTGAAAATGGGTAATTTAAGCAGAAACCAATTGTTGAAATCAGATAATACACATTTTATGCATCACAATGAGAAACCTTATAAAACATATCTTGGTACATATTATTAAATTATGTAAATTATGGTATGACATTTCCATAAGCTCTATACTGCTCTACTAGCTTATATATCCACCCAAATGGGCGGAGTAATTTTCTGTCCTAAAAGACGAAAGGACAAAGGAGGGAAAAGAAATAATAAAATAGAGAGATGGAAGCCAGATAATGTTTAATTCTATTTGCTTTAAAACTGACAATTATAAACTATATAATGATAAAGATCTACGTTCTTGTTTGTTGGCAAAGTATAGTATAGGCATGTTTTTTTTACTGCAGTACATCTTGTATAGGGGAAACATTTAAAGACATGTTAAGCTGAATGAATTTGAAAATCGTGGGGAAAATGTTTAAAAGAAACCTTTTGAGTAAGGCCTTACAAAAACAAAATTTTGAGTGAGAAAAACCTCTTGAGTGATGCAGAAAATTAAATTCATTTTTGTGTTGAACCTAAAAAATTACATTTGCTGTGCAATTTGATAATTAATAGTTTGCAGGTTTTCTTATGTTATTATCATATTCAAAAGCCTTTCTTGAAAGTTCAACAATTGTTAGACACTTTGGCGTAGCGCATTGGTTGGAGCACAATACTGGAAGTCTTTGAAATTTTCATATGGATCTTTTTTCGAAAGGCATGCTTAAGGACAGAGCACCAAAGACTATGAGATTAACGTTTTGTATTTGCATTGGAAGCATATTTGGTGAGCGTAAGTGTCCAATATGTTCAGAAAATCAATATCAATAACTTGAAATGAAATTTTGGGGAGAGGTAACAAATTGGCTAAGAATTAATGAAATCACTTCGGGGGACAAGGGGGGGGCACAATGTACATTCACTTTTCCTGTATCATAGCTATATGTCCATATGATGCAATGTTCACGAAGGTTTGCAATGAATTCACATTTTGTAGAAGAGTGAGGATCGGTTAATACTAAATTTACTCAATTTCAGAGATTAATCGATGTATAGTTACTTCCCTTGCATCGTAGTTATATGTCCACACTATTCAATATTAATGAATTGATGCTTTTAAAAAAAATTTCAATAAAGGCACTGACGGGGGAAATGATTCAATTTCATGAAATGATTGGGGAGTGTGTAATAATGATGGAGTGTTTCATTTTTGAGTGCCAATTCATGTACAGTTCACCTTCCCTGAATTATAAATATATGACTATATACCCATCAATAACTCTAGACGTTTTCAATAGATTTTTATTTCAAAGCAGTGATTCATTTCTGGCATTCAATATATGTACACTTACCTCCCTGAATAGTTGCTATATGTCAACACCATTGATATTTTTGTCAAATAAATAATTTCATGAAAATATCAAGATATATCTGCAATATCTATATTTTTTGTTAGCAACACGTGTCCAATACAGAAAGGAAAAATATTTGATAACCTATTTAACAAAAGAAACAAAAAGAAAAGAGCTTCTGAATCATTTTTCTCCAATAATAGAAGTATCAACCTTGAAAATTTTTAGATGACAGAATTAGGAAATAATATTAGTTTTATGCATTTTTTTCCGAAATACAGAAATTTTATCTGATCAGATTTTTACGCTTTGAATCTGATCAGAATTTTTTTCAGGGAAATTTAGAATTCAATTAAAGGCAGAAACTAGACTATATGAACCTGGATTTTATTTGAATTTAACTGAGAATGATATAAGTTAGAGCCACTGTTCAAGATCAAGGCTTTTATCTTATAGATCTGGAAATTTTGCTATACCTTCAAAGAAATTTAACACTTAAGTAGTTTGTATATATATAAGAAAATCACAGAAGCGTTTTTTTTTTACCGGTTTACTCACATTCAATAATTTTCCCACAAAACTAATATTCCATGCATTGATTGAGCATTCATTTATTTCTTCAAGTTACTCAAAACTTAAGAAATAAAAATGACCATCGGACTGTATTCCTACATCAAATAATGTCTTATAGGATGCTTCCTAATGAGACCCTTCTTGAGCAGCGGCTGCAAAAATGTACACCAACCTATTTCTGTTAAAATAGAAACTCTCTCCCTTTCTTTTTTTCTCTTTCCCCATTTTCTCCCTCTCTTTGTCAGTCTCTGTCTCTCTCTCTCTCTCTCAAATAATGCTGATCAAATTCAATCATCCGATAAATTTGAAATCTGTATAAAGAACATTAGAATGACTTCACATTACCTTTGCATTACGCAGAGACATTTGATTTCTCCTTTATAGGGGTTATTTTTTTATTTTCAGTCATAGAAATGATTCATTGATATGAAAAGTAAATAAGACGAAACTTACATTAACAATAAATACATTTTGATCAAAATATATTTTACAAAATTGATTGAAATGCAGTGGGATCAATAGCGATTTAAAAATAAACAAGTATGAACTTATCGACATAAATCAAGATTAAATTCTAAATGGAAATTCTGCATCTGTTTCTCTCTTTCAATCCGGGTAAAATATCGGATAAAAGATGATTCTTTTGCAAAATGATAAAATAGAATCTGTGATGCAGAAAAACGAACGCATTTTCAAGAATTATTCTATTACGTCATAACCCGTTACAAGACGAACACAAATATTTTTAGCATGGAGTGATCAACATACAAATTGTTTGAGATAACTCTAGTTTCTAGTTAACCCTGGTCTCCAGATTTTCTAAATTATTACTCGGCCCAGCTGCAGGGTCTCTGTTTCCCGGAGCAGCACTGCTCCATTGCAATTAAAAGAGCAGGTCCCCTGGTGGACGCTTTCGTGGTGGAGGTTGTCTAGCCATTACGATGAGCTTTTTGACCGTAGCTGCGTCGGCTGGAGCCAATTTTAAAAGAGTTTGTCCAAACTTCCCCACATTAAGCCCGACCTTGTGTCACATATTGCTGTGGTGGGACAGGGATTAAATAAGGATTGTTTGAGTGCTTGAAAAAAACATATTTAGGGGGCGGTTTAAAGAAAAAGGTCGCTAGAAATCTGCCTAGGGGTCACATTGATACACATAGGAAATTTCATGTCATTTTATTGAATGGCTTCTGCGGTAGGCTGTCTTATTCAGACAGACTGACAAATGAACTAACATTTGGTGAATGATAATTAAATATTCAGCACGTGCAAGAGTATTGCAACATCTTTACCGATATAACAATTCCTTCATCAAGCTACATGAAAACACAAACCCGTCCCATTTTGAAAAAATGAACTCCTCACAGCCTGCCTTGAAATGATCTTTCGATATCTAGACTGGGGAAAGGAATGAATCAGAATAGACTGCGAATACCTAAGCAACCAGAGATTTTCAGGCAACATCATCCTTTTTGCACTGTATCTTGATGATCTCCAGATGATGCTGAGCTGAATTAACGAAGAAAACATGAATGTTGGTCTCTACATGAACTTTACCGAAAGAGGTGTCAAGTTCAACAAATATAAGACACGCCAATCAAAATCGAAGACGCAGAATTTGAGAAAGTAGACCACTACAACTGCTTGAGAAGTTTTTAACTTGGCAAGTTCAACCTTTAAAAATAACAGAATTCCGTTAGTGCTAAATAGAGGGTACGATTCTTCCATGTGTACGTGGCATGTCTCTCAGTTCGAGAGTCAGTCTCTTGATTAGGTTCAATCTTTCAGCTTAAAAGATTTTCTTGATCTTGAGCGCTGAGCTTACTCTGTCGAAGTCATTCCAATCTAGAATGATTCTTCGATTGATTCCCCCTCCTTTTGGGGATTTCATGCAGTACCATGAATACTTTGCAACTCATCAAGGAAATACGAGCTTTATCAAATTTACAATGTCCTGTCAACTCTCTTTAGAAATCGGTTCATGTTCCTTACAACTTGAACTATCACTTGATTTTGAACATGTCAAATATGATAGAAATAGTTCCTTAATTCTCTTAAGGATGAAATTACTTGTATTTCAGCAATCCTCTCAGGGATTTGCAGCTGATAAAATATACGTAAGAACTCTTGGTTTAATTGTAGAGCTGCTGTGATCTGTTGTTCATTATAATCATCCTGGTTACAGTTGATTCAACTATTATTAGATTGGTAGATTGAAATGTTCTTAAGATAGCTGTAACCTGTGAGTTTGCCTCAACAGCACTTTCTTACAACAGAATACCTGATTATCAAGTAGCCTTTTCCGGATATGTCTTTTCTCACACCTTTCATAATAGCCTTTACGGTTATTTTTTTCAAATCGAATTATAATAGTTTGTTTATGATGGGTAGGATTCTATGTTCAATATTTTTCATCCTCTACTAAACTGCATTGAAACTAATTTCACGTTATCACTGTGTAAAAAATTTTTTTTTTTAAATCTTGGGCGTACAAGAGTCCAACATTATTATTCTTGTACTTCAGTACTCCAGGTGGAGGGTAATTCGGTGCTATCACAAACGGAATACATGACTTAGATTACTGAGAGCCTACCATTTATAAGGGTAGTGTGTGACAAATATTGGCCCTTTTATTGGGCGAGGTTTTCGAAATCTGATATAATCATTGCCCATTAAAACAGTTTTATAACTCATTTTTTTTCGACTCAAAATCACCGATTCCCACATAGGGCTTTTGATTCTAAAGGTAAACCCGATTGCAGTGCACATTCAGTAGGACGTTTATAGGGAAGTATCCCACAGGATTTCAGTTATAGCAACGGAATGAAAAATGAGAGAAAGTATAAAAATTCGGTTAGTTCAACTTGTATTGCAATATAAGGTATTGAATTTTTTTTTTCACTCATGGGGCCAAGATCTGTTTGCATAACCTTTTATTTGTTTTCACAAATACCTAATCAGTTGATGTGGTAAGCATGACATCATTGAAGTGCGTATTCAAATCATGTAAGCAGCCATTGAAAGAAGAAATTGCACCATCTCTGAGCGATGAAAGTATACGATGAGTTATTGAAGTTAGTGATAAAAGTAAAAACAGTTTTGTCAAAACATTTGAACGTATTAAAAGAGAAATTACTCATTTTTTTAATGGGATTGTGAAGACATTGATCCAAAACGTCAAAAAAGATTGAGTAAGTATATTGTAAGGACTGTTGTCTATTCAAATCAGTCACCATTAAAAGACTTTATACGGAAAACATTTTCTATATAGAATGACACATGTAAAGAAGATTCATTGGCATGAATTTAGCTATATCTAATATGCACGATTAGGTACATTTTACCATCAAGAATGCTAAACTATTTTGTTTCATTCATCATACATTTAACTGCTAGCTAAATCTTCAAAAGAGACGAAGAACTATGCAATTGCATTTGTCATTGGTGTTATGAAGGGCAAGGATAAATGTATACGAAATAATGTACAAAATCTCATTGTGAAAATGGAGACCACAATATTAGTGAACAAAACTTACTGAGAACTCTGTTGGACCACTTTGGTGAAGACATTGTTTTGCTTTTGTCATCTGATGTGGACAGTATTTCTGGGTTCAGAAAAAGCTTGTAACTTTATATTGCAAAACATTGACAATGGATAAAGTTTCAATCAATATTTGAGAGTTTCGGAAAACTTCAATGGAAATGCTTGCTGTATTCAAAATAGATAAGCTACATGTTGTTAGGAAAGGTTTGTATTTTTGAGTGAAAGTTTAAGAATAAATCTTGTTGAGTTATTGTTTAGTATCAAGAATATGAACAATAACAAGATAATAATTTGAAAACATATTTTTTCTAATTTTTACTTGTCCCACTTTAACATCTGCCCAAGTGCTCAAGTAAACAACGTGATTGCCACAGAAAGAGAAGACTTCGAAACCGAGGAAGTTGATCTTAACACAATTCAACAAGATTTTTGTCAATCCTTGAGAGTGTTACTAAATCAGTGCGCATCATGTGTAAAAAGACTGACGTATTTGTGCTCTTGGTTCATTTCATTAGATGTTGAAAGCTTTTGATTGCGCCGAATCAAGTCAGGAAAGTGTAGAGGGAAAACTCAAAGGAAGAAGTCATTTGAATTCGCTCGGAGTGTTGATGCGTGTATTGACATCGTCGTCAAGGAGGCAGTTCCCTTGATAAGTAAATGTTGCGTGTTAAAAACCTCTTAAAAGCCATAACAACACCCCTTTGAGATCCTAGCCCATGCAATTGAAGCTCTCATAGAAAACGTAAAAAATGCCCATTTACAGTCTGCCATATAGAATTATACTCTCAGTCTCTTAAATCTGCACCGTATGCATGGAAACGTGATGAAAAAAAACGAAATCTTCATTTGAATTTCAATACCTGATGGCATTTAACATTCAAATGTGTACGTAAAACATCTTCCTATTTATCAGCAAAGACTCCTGGAAATGTTTAACTATGTTGTTGCGAAGAAACCAAATCAGAGATTAGAACCAATTTAAAATGCAACAGCAGAGAGAATTTGAATCTGAGAATGGCAATATTATCAAATAAATCGCATACCAAATTACAATTGAATAATTTCAACCATTGAAAAAGGTCTTTTTTCTGAAAAGGCGTCTAATTACTTTTGCCATGTCTCTGTATACACAAGCAAATAAGCTAGCCCTATTTGGCTCGTATAGCGTGTCTGTCATCAAGATAACTTAGAAACTAATGAAAATATACAGAAAATGATTATCAAGTAACCCAGAGCTGTAAGCAGTATGGAGGTTGTATCTTGCATAAGGGAGGTGGGTGATACCAGTTGGTCGAATATAAAAAATTATTTCCCGCAGGTCACTGCTTTATTTGAATTCAATGAAGATTTTCTTTGTTTTTTTTTCTAAATATCTCTAGCTTTCTGATGTATCCAGCGATTTATTCAGTTATTTCTGTTTGTGTTGGTGTAATACAGTCTCTTGTCGCCGAAGAGGATGACAACTCGGCAGTTTCTTCTAGCTTATCTGATGGTTTTGGCTTGCAGCAGGCTGCATGTTAACAGTAATCTATCTATTGTTTTCTTTTTTTTTGTCAACGGATCTTGAGGGCCACTGATATTGTCACACGTCGCTCTGATTAGGCTGCGAATGAAAATTCATTTTTTTTCAGAGCTGCTCCTCTTGTTAACATAGAAATTTAATTGAAAGCAATACTTTCACAACAGAATATTAATATACTTGTGAAACTTGAATAGCTGCACACACACACACACACACACACACACACATACAGGTGCATGTACCCAATTGGCATATATGTATGTATTATCTATATGATTAATTTTCATCCATATACCTGTATTCAAAAGTATTTTGCTTCAACAATCAAAATTACAGGGAAGAAAAATTCAGTTCATTTTTTTCAAAAACGATACTTTCGTTGTATTTCTGAATCATAGATTAATAAAAACTATAAACGTTTCAATTTGCCAAAAATAAATCTGAGTTAGTTGACGTAGCAAAAGCATAAGACGGTCGGCATTGATCTGATCGTCAGTTAATTCAATTCAATTAAATGTATGCAATCTTGAGAAAATCTTACTCTCCTCAAATTTCTATTCAATTACTAACTTAATATAATCAGTAATATAAAGTTTCATAATTTTTTCCGGTTTATTGTTTATCTGTAGCTTGAAAAAGTGAATAACCATAGCCCATGCGTGTAGCTAAAAGATCGAGGCTTTGCTGATCTTACAATGACAACACACACACACATATATATATATATATATATGTATATATATGCACATATATATATATACATATATATATATATGCATATATATATATATATATATATATATATATATATATATATATATATATATATATGCATGTATTGTATCTGACCAGCAAGGCCTAAATCTTTTAGATTCTGCTGGTCCCATCATGACCATATATATATATATATATATATAGACGGACACACACACACGTATGTATATATATATATATATATATATATATATATATATATATATATATATATATATATATATATATATCAAAAAGCACTTTTTCGAGAAGAAAACACATTGGATGGTGCCTAATGGTATGATCATACAATTTTCAAGGTGGTAAACATTGATAATCTTTCAAATCAAGTTAAATTCAGTTTTTCAGTTGTATTAATATCCACAAGGTTTATCTTTGTCGTTATCTGCATCACAAGTCTCGGCAACCTAATGAGGATTGAGTACTGCTGTATGGAAACGTGCTTCAAGTATAGCTCTATAATTCACTTTGTTGTTGTGTTGGGAAATTTTCAAGGCACTTCAATATTTCCTTGATTGTCTTATCATTAGGTACTTTCATTTATCTTTATTTGATCAGGAAGACCAAAGTCTGGCGTTTAGGAATTATGATTGTATAATTCTTCTAACTGTAGTTGAAAATAAAATTTAGAACCAACGTTTCAGCTGCCCTTTCTGCTCACATAATGACTGATAATACAGCGATGCCATAATTCTTCTTTTCTAATTTTTATGAATTTCTATTCTGCCGAACACAATATTTCTGGTGATACAGAAAGAGATTGATGGGATTTTGCAATTTTACCATTTCTTTTTAATCTCTTTAATTTGAAAAAAAAAACCTATTCGTGGATATAAAATTTTCTTCTTGAAAATTCAATGTTGGAATACCAATATAGTAAATGTATAACAACAACAACAACAACAACAACAACAACAGAAGCAGCAGCAGCAGCAGCAGCTAGAGGCGTCAAAGTCAGAGGATTTTGAAGTTTGAGGACAAGGTTAAATGCTGGAGGTCCACCCATAGCTAAGCAGGCTTAACTTCGTCAACCACTGTTCTAGCACGTGTCTTCACCCCACAGCGTTCAAAATTCGTGCATATTAATGCCTCTACCTGGTGCACTGGTTTATACACATTTTGACTCAATGGGATTGGCTTATTCACGAAATCCACGTGCGGATGGATTGCAGGTATTTTTGCTCTGTGAAAATTGAACCCTTTTATTCTCTTTTTTACTTTTATCACTTTGATTTTTCAGTTCAGCAGATTCTCACAGTCAGTAACCTTTACTAACCTTTGGTAAAGATTTATTCGAACACAAGATGATGTATGTCCCAAACTCATTAACATTTGACTGTGAAACAAACCTTTCTGCCAGAATTTGATTCTTAGGATGTACTGTTCATCGCCAAACATTGGCTTTAAAATATGTTTCCAAAGATAAAACTTTTTGATTGGATATTCATTCACGATATCTCTGTTTTCGTTAAATCTTTAAGTAATGATCACTTGTTTTCAACAATAAACACTAATTTATTGCCATTACGAATAACGCTACAATCTTTCACCACACTTCTGTGAATATATTTTTCAGAACCTGGTAATTCTTAAAGGAGAACACCCATGCAAATACACAGCACTAAATGATAGGAATAGAATAAACATTTGTTGATTATTGCTTACAATTCTTAAGTATTTGGTAAAATTGATGCTTTCTGAAATGTATTGGCTTCTTTAATTTGGCTTGAAAGGCAATTCGAACACTCAATAATAGTATGGCTTTTACTTTCCTGCATTTCTCATCAGAGGTCAAATTGGAGATGTTTCTCCCGGCATAGAAATTCCCAAGTGTTAATGATTGACGTCTTTGGATTACGTTGGTTGCAACCATAACACATCAAAAAAAATCATCCACGAATCTGCAAACTTCTTTCAATAAATGTCCAACTCATTGATTGTATGATGCAATTTTGCCCAATCTTGCGCAAGTCATGCCTGCTTTACCAACTGGGGAAAAAAAGATTAGGAAACGCTTTTCGTAACCTACCTGCTGAGAAGTCATTCTCTGGCAATGTAACTACCAGATAAATCATCATAGCCACTACTTTTTCGTAAATGCAAATAAAATGCTTGATCAGCTTTACTGCTGCCTGTTCAATATGATTAAGGGCTTCTGAACATTCTAAATTTCTAATTCTTATTACATTTTTGTCCATTGTCAAATCTGTCAAGTTTTCCACCCTTTTTTTCACTAGGTTTCACGACCTCAATATCTCTGAATAAACAATCGAATGTTGTTTTGTTTTAATCTTCCACTGCATCAACCCTTTGGAATTGTCATACTTTTCAACTTTTTTTACTCTTAGTAATGGTCTCATCCCCCCGAATCTGTTATCCTCATCTTACTCACTGAAGGAGTTTTAATTCTAAACTCAATAGATGGTATTCCGAAACACACAGCTGATTCCAAAGGTATACTGCGTTTAATTCTTCCATTGATGTCATCTGCTGAATTTGTAATGGTAACGTTTGCATCCCTTTCACCATTACTGTACTATTGGCAACATCCACTATCTACATTACTAACAGAGCGTTTGCTTGACCTTTATGAGACTTCTCATTTAACAACACATCCATAAGCAGGGGGCGGTTCTCTCAAAATTCAGATCATTATATGTCTTCTGTTGACCATATTGACCACGCTTAGTAGTATTAGTAAAGTGTATGATACTTTTCCGAACACATTCTACATTCGTTAGCGTAATTTCACTGTATATCGTAATGTCAGAATTTTGATAAACAATCAAATGTCTCATATGTGAATCTGCTTACTGAGTTCATCAGCAGTCCACGGAGGGTGATCAATTTTATATCGTGATCAGCATTTTTAAAAGTTAATTTGCGTGATGAACTTTTCACAAGGGAATCCAGCCAATCATTTTTAGTCATGTTTTAAATAAAATTAACATGAATCAACTCCTTTAAACAAATAGACAGGTCTCTCTCTCTCTCCCTCTCTCTCTCTCTCTCTCTCTCTCTCTCTCTCTCTCTCTCTCTCTCTACACTATAAACATTCAAAATATGTCGGTGATTTGAAGTTGGCAAAGATATTTCATTTATACACTATGAAGTATTGAACAGAATCCTTTGGTGTAAAGGTCAGGTTTGGAGTTTTTTTATAATTTCAGTACACCGTAGAGGAGCCAATCTCATTAAACACGTTGCCATAACACGTTCAGAAGTATATGATCCACGCCAAATTATAATAAATACATTTGCAGTTCATAAGTTGAGTTGATATAGCATAAATTTTGACCTGGTAGGTTTACCAGCCTCATTCCTTCATAAACTAGACCTCTAGAATGCTTATTGAGTATCCTTCTAAAGCATGAAAGGAAACTTTCAGGAAATTTTTCGTGTGGGAATTTGGCAATGGCTTGTTATAACGTTTTGATGTTTCTGTTCATTTTTAAAAAATCTTACATTCAATTCAATCTAAAACAATAAAATGTTTTTGATACAATTCAATTTTACATCAAGACGTTTTGACTTATCATTAGAGAGCCCATCTTCCACGTATTGGATTATCTTCTACGAGATGACAGTTCGAATTTATTCACAAATTTATGAGACGCTGCCTTGAATTAATCAGTCCATACTCAGCCAATTTATCAAAGATTTCACTTCTTACATTTAACACATTAGTAGAATTATCTTTCATAATTGAATCTTGGCTCTGTCATTACCAAAAATATAAGCATGTTAGAAAAAAAGGGTATGTGTGCAAAAGTTTCAAGATATATTTTTTAAAGATATTACGTCTGCAAAAGATCCAACTGCTGTGCAAAAATCTTCAGCGAAAAACTATTTCCTTATGTTTTCCATCCTTTCGTACAAAATTTTAGGCAATGGTTTCATCAAATTGAATTTATCTCTGCTATTTCTGAAAAGTCACCAGGATACAAATTGCAATAACAACGAAACACTGATACTGTCAGGAAATGACCATGAAATTTTTTTCATTTGAGTTCATGGTATTCTTCCGAGACATATCGCTAGATGAACTGACCATAGACCAAATCAACTACGGTAGGGCAAATAGCTATTAATGTCTACATAGGCCTACGTCTGAATACTCCTGGCTTCCTAAGAATTGGAAGCATACAAAAGTAATGAATTGTGAAATTAACTATTATAGATGGGATTAAATTGAATTAAATGACAGAAAAAGTAAGAAGATTTTTTCCATTGTCATTGATTCATCTAATCATTCATTGTTCTTGATTGTTCTATTTTCTTTTGTTCGCTTGTGTTTGTCATTTGTTTTTATGGTTGGTGAAGATGTTGATTAAAGGTATATGAATAAATATACATAAATAAATACAGGTGTCCCTGTATCTGATATATAATTTAATTCAATTTGATCCCGTCTATGATATTTAATTTAATTTGATTCAGTTTGATAATCAAATTAAACATAGACACTTTTAAATATTTTTGCCTTCCCACCCTACCAACATCATCACCATCATCATCTGTCTGTTAGCGTCCGTCTTTGGATATAGACTTTCTCCAAGATTGGCAAGACTTTTTTATCCTGGGCACTGCAGAGTTAGTGCTGTCCTAATTTGTCTAGCTGGTCACACCATCTTACATTCTGTCGATCACAGATTCACTTAAGATCTCTGGCAATCACCTTTGAGAGTTGCAATATCCAACAGTTGTCTGCCATTCTTGCATCATGTTCAACCCATTGTTATTTGAGTTTTCTAACAGTGTCTATGATATCTTGCACTCATGTTCTCTCTCTGATATACTATTCCGTCTTATGGTCTCTCCATTTGAGGTCTAGCATGATTCTCGTATATGCTCGTTGAATGGTTCTCTCTTTTAGGGTCAATTGTAGTAGCAAAAGGAGGAAGAGGGAGGGATATTAAATGGTTCATTTGAATATCTAGACTAATTTTCATATCAAGCCATCATGATACAGTCGATGAAAATAATATTTAACATATTACAACAAATCGATTGAGTGAACAAAAAGTGATTTATAAAATCATCTGAATTGCAATTTATAATATGTAGACGCTACTTAGAATCTACATCTAAATTGAAAACACCTGAACATATAAAAAAATGGATTTCAATTATCTGCCTTTAGTAACAACCCTTTCCGTCATCTGTTTTTTTATGACAGAATTTGATGCTCTTCTCCACCTATTGTAGTATTGGGTCTCATAATAATAATAATAATAATAATAATAATAATAATAATAATAATAATAATAATAACAACAACAATCACCCACCTACTACAACGTTGCATAAACGAAGGTGAGGCACCAGAGTGGATGACCAAAGGCAGAACCACTCTCATCCAAAAAGACCCTGAAAAGGGGAATATGGCAAACAATTATAGACCAATAACGTGCTTACCACTCATGTGGAAAATCCTAACCGGACAAATAACGGATAGAATGTATATATCAATGGAGAGAAGGGGACTATTACCTGAAGAACAGAAAGGTTGCAGGAAAGGAACCAAGGGGGCAAATGGCTTACTCTACATCGACCAGATGATCTTAAAAGAAGTGAGGAAAAAAAAAGAAGATCGCAATGGGATGGATAGATTGCAAAAAAGCGTACGATATGATCCCACATAGCTGGATACTCGAATGTCTTATAATTTTAAAGATCAATGAACCTTGGTTAGATTCATCGAAAACTCTATGAAAAACTGGAAAGTAGACCTGGCAGCCACGGAAGAAAACTTAGCAGAGGTAAGAATAAAAAGAGGAATGTTCCAAGGAGACTCGCTGTTCCCACTATTATTTGTTCTCACCATGATACCACTCAACAGAATCCCAAAGAACAGCAAAAGATATCTTTTCTCCAGAGCAAAAGAAAAAGCCAACTACTTGATGTACATTGAAGATATTAAATTGTTTGCAAAAAACAGGGGATAGCTTGAGATGCTATTTAACAAAGTAAAAGAATACAGTGATGACATCAGAATGGAATTTGGAATAGAAAAAATTGCAATCATGGTGGGCTCACAAGGAAGGCTCACAATGGCTGAAGGAATTGAACTCCCGGACAACGGTAAGATTAGAGCACTGACCACACAAGACCTATACAAATACCTGGGGGTCCTTGAATGTGACACGATAAAACGGGAAAAGATGAAGGAGAAAATAAAGAGAGAATACCTTAGAAGGATAAGGAAATATTAACGACCAAATTAAACAGCAGAAATCTAAGAAAAGGAATGAACACATGGGCTGTATCAGTAGTGAGATACACAGGTTCATTCCTAGGATGGACAAAGGAAGAACTCCAATCAATGGACAGGCGAACAAGGAAACTTATAACAATGCATAAAGCATTACACCCTAGAAATGACACAGACAGACCATACGTTAAGAGAAAAGAAGGAGGAAGGGGGCTCATCAGCATACAGGACTGTGTCCAGAGTGCTAAAGCAGATCTAGAAAGGTACGTCCAAGCATACAATAAAGAAATCATAAAGAGTGCACGAAATAGCGCAACAAGCAACAAAGTAGAAAACAATGGAACAGCTCAGCAAACTAAGAAAGAAAAATGGGAAAGGAAAAAATTGTACGGAGAGTTCAGAAGACGGATACAAGATGTTGCAGACGGGAGATCATGGACATGGTTACGGAAGGAAAACCTGAAGAGAGAAACAGAATCTCCCATCATGGCAGCCCAAAACAAAAGCATTAGGACAAACTATATGAAAACAAAAATCGACAGAACGCAGACAAACAGCAAGTGCCGCTTCTGCAGAGAAAGAGATGAGACCATAAATCATATAACTAGTGAATGCAGTCAATTCACTCAGAAGGAGTATAAGCACAGACACGATTGAGTAGCAATAATGATACACTGGGAACTGAGTAAACAAATAGGATTCAACCATGCAGAAAAGTGGTATCAGCACAAACCAGAGGCAGCCCTGGAGAATGGCAACCAGAAATTACTCTGGGACTTCAACATCTAAACCGACTACCACATCCAGGCAAGAAGACCGGACTTGGTAATTGTAGACAAGAAGAGGAAGACATGCTAAATAGTAGACGTGGCTGTACCTGCAGACCAAAGAGTAAACAGGAAGGAGAGTGAAAAACTGGAATGAATACCAGGATCTAGCGAGAAAACTGAAGAGGATGTGGAACATGAAAGCCAGCTGTACGCAAGGAGGAAAGAAAGTAGTAGAGGACTCATCAGCATAGAAAATTGTGTACAAAAGGCTAAAAAACAGGATTAGAAAAAGTAGGTACATGCAAATAGTGGATACATTATTAGGAGCCCCTGAATCAGCATACCAAGCAACAAAAAAAGAGCAAACGAGCAAGCAGTGTGGCAATCAACAGGAACAGAAAAGTATATACGGAGACTTCATAACACAGACGAAGGAGCAAAAGTGAATCTGGAGAGAAAACAGAATTGATCATCGTGGCAATCCAAGAAAAAATTCATTCGGACAAACCACGTCAAGCGAAAATCAACAGATCCCGAACAGACAGCAAATGCAGCCAATAAAAAGAAATGCGACCGAGATCTACATAACTCCATCCCAATGATGTCACTGTTTTATTTCATTTATCAAACAATGTTTCGAGCTTCTCCCAGTTATTTGCATATACTTTTATTTCGTCCATGTACATGTTTTGCAAGATTTTATTGAGTATAACCATGGTTAGAACTAATAAAAGTTGGGGCAACGAGTCTCCTTTTGACACATCTTCTTTTATACATAGCTCTGCTAATTTCTATTCTGTTGCTATCAAATGTACTTTTCCGTTTTTCGTACTGTTGGCTATGAATATCACCATTGATTTCCTGATCTTGAATATTCTGAGAGATTCAAGTATCCATCTCTATAGGATCATGCCAAATGCTTTTTTATGGTTGATCTATTCCATTGTGATATTTTCCTTTTTTTTTTTCTTTTTTTTTTTTTGATAAACTCTTTGGATCATCTGGTCAATGTAAAGCAAGTAATTCGCGCCTTTGGTTCCTTGCTTGAATTCATCTTTTTCTTACGGTAATAGTGTACTTCTTCCCAGGGAAATATACATTCTCTCTGCTATCTCTCCGGTCAGAATTTCCACATTACTGGTAGGCACGTGATTGGTCTATAATAGCTCGCCTCGTTTCTTTTTTTTTTTTCAACAAATTTTTGGGTGAAAGTCATTCTACCTTTGGTTGTCGATTCTGGAACCTGGCCTCCATTGAGGTAGCTTCCAAGTTGGTGGATGAGTCTGTCGTTCAATGTGGTAAAATCTTTGAACCAATATCCGTGGATTCCATCAGTTCCTGATATTTTCCAGTTGGCTATTTTTGAAAGTGTGTTCAACTAGGTTTCATTCAATGCTATTTGTTCAACGTAATGTCTGTCTTGGAGTTCTCTTTTCATGTCATGTGACCACTCTGGCACCTCGTTGTGTCTTTTTGGATGTCTCCATATGTTGTTCCGGAAATTCTTTGTCTCGGTGGTAGAAGTTTTATGTTATAGTCCTTTCTCCGTTCAGTTCCTGATGTAAATGCTTCCCATTTTTTTGTGTGTATTAGACAGTTATTTGTCTTTATCTCTTTACTCTTGCTAGTTTTTTTCGTTATCTCTTTTTTGCAGTAAGCACGTCTTTTTGTCTCATCTTGTATTTGTCCAATTGTCTTGCATCTGGCCTGTTCATGAATCAGTAGTCCTCCAACTCCCTGTAGCTAGTACATATTTTTTCTAATCTTACTTCCCAATTAGGCTTTCTGTTCCTGTTATTCGAGGTTTCTCCTTGTGTTTTAAAGGGGTTCGTTACCATTGTTGTGTCAGTGTAAATCATGTTGTCGTCAGTTTCAAAATGCTATAATAGGTGGTTGACTTCCAAAATATTTTTTTCTCAGTCTCTGCTTCTGACAAATGGTAGAGTCTGCGCCTCTTCTTACATAATTTCTTTTAGAGTTTGTATCAGTGGGATTTTTTCTTCTCCCTTTGGGGTGTTGATATTCTTTGTGCATGGCTTCAGTTTTTTCCTTTTGTTTAAATTTGTTTCCATTTCATCGTTTACTATGTTGGTTGTGTCGAGGTATTCCTCGTCGGTAAGCTGCATTCTTTTTTTCCAATTTTATTTCAGATTTCGTACTCACATATCACAGCAGCGCTGTGGTTTCTACCATCTCAAATATGACATTTTCATCACAACTGTTTGACCATTTTTGACAGCTAGTGGTTGCAGATCTTATAATTCCAGTACTCTTTTCAGTAATCGCACATTATTCTTCAAAGTACCAACCCTTCCTTTTATCTCCAGCTTTCCTAATCTCGTTTTTGATGCCTGTGCGGTTTTAGTGGTAAAATCTTGGATTAATTCATAGCATCTTTTTTTTCCAGGATTGTCTCCAGTTCGTGTTAATAGCATTGTCCACTCAGTTGAATCCTGTTCGTTTGCTCAATTCCAAGTGTATAACATTTGCTACCCTGTCGTATCCATTATTTTACTACTTCTCAGCAAGTTCATTACATTCAATGGATATGTGGTTGTTTCAATTCCCCCCATTATAAACTTTCTGGGTTGCTCAAATTAATTCTTTTGTCTGTGTCTGTGCTTTTCTTTCATACTTTTCAAACTTTTATAATGATCGTGGCGTACCAAAAACTAAAAGAAGTAACTTTTTCATTGATAACCCTCTCCTTTTTTTTCAAATCTTTTTTCTTTGATTATCCCCAACAAACCACGCTGCCCCCAAAAAACGTTTCTATTGAAGTATTATCCGCAATCTCACACCAATTGCCTGGTGGTTACTGCTGGAGTTTGAGTGACAGCAAGTCTCTTCAAGTCTCCAGCCCTTCTCTCCTAGTTCTCATAGACCACAGTAACACTGCTGTTTACAGTTTCACACCGGTTGCTTAGTGGTCGATAAGTCTCCTCAGGTCTTCAGCCAACATCTCTTCTCTCCTTCGCCTATCATGCCAGAGCTGTGGTTCACATTTTCGCTTTCATTTCCCTTCCTCTGTTAGGCCACATAACAGTTAATGTTGCAGTCTTTATATTTCTAGCACTTGCCTCAGTATCTGCGCAGTTCCTTGCAGTACTGAGGTCTGTACAGTCTCGATACTTCCTTTTATCCCGATCTCCTCCAGTCTCGCCATCAGTGTCTTTGGGACAGTTTATAGTGCGCCTATTATTATTATTATTATTATTATTATTATTATTATTATTATTATTATTATTATTATTATTATTATTATTATTATTATTGTCAAAACTTTGAATGAGAATAAGGGTCATATTAATTTTGTTGATACGAAAAAAAGGAAAACGGGACGGTACAAAATGAATTTAACTATAGAAAAATGACGTCACTGGACATTGAATGGCTGAGGCAACTCGAAATACTTGAAGCAAATTCAAATAGATAAAAGACAATTCAAGAAAAATTAAGAATCTCTCAGAAGAACCGTGCCGCCTGCTGATATTTCATGGAGAATATTGTCGGGTCATTTATCAGCGTAATCAACGTATGCTTGAAATGATTAGTATCCGTTGGATAACAGAGTGGCATAATTT
Source organism: Thysanoteuthis rhombus (assembly GCA_963457665.1). NCBI lineage: Eukaryota > Metazoa > Mollusca > Cephalopoda > Oegopsida > Thysanoteuthidae > Thysanoteuthis > Thysanoteuthis major. The sequence goes on along the minus strand of OY735198.1, from coordinate 63,433,873 downwards.
AACGTAAGGACATGGATACTTTAACTTAATAAAAAAAGTTTTCTGTCTTTTCTGTATTTTTTTTTTTAACCATAATACTATATATAAAAATTGAAGCACATTTTATGCTCTCCAAAATGACGTATATTTGACAGGAATAGCTTGAATATATGATTACAAGCATGATGAAAAATAGTATTTCGCCATAATCACTATTGTCACTTAGTTGAAAGACATAGCTAGAGATCATTTTTTCACACTTATCTGTTCACCAAAAAAAAGAATAAATTGTGATGAGCGAAAAAGCGTAGTTTGATTCAAGGAACCATGATGAATATTCTACATTAAAGATGCTCGTATGAGACGATAGCTTGCTTACAATGCGGTAAAGATCTACAACGCAAGTGAAGATTATCTGGATAAGTCAAAATCTGGATATCCGAGAAAAATCATAGAGAGAATTGTTGGATGTATTCATCGGATTTCGATGGATGATATGAAAATGACAACTGTTGCAGTAGCATTCAGTTTCCCAAAACTAATTATCCCGGCTGTTCATTTGTAGGGAGCCAATTACTCGACTCAGTATTCTCCTGAAAAATAAAGGGAGACAACTCTAGACTTTTCTTTCATAATATATTATACACAAAATACCGGTCAAAACTTTTCAAAAATATCGATGCAATGGGGATATGTTTATAGTTTATAAAAAAAAAAAGATCTCTTATAGAATTTGTAAATGTACTATTTGTTTATGATAAGATTTAGTATTTGCAATATGTATATCGTGTATAAGATTTATGAAATAACAGTTTTATGTACGATCGTATGTGCAGACGGATTCGGTCCTTTATCGATTGGGTATTGTTCACAATTAAATTCATTTTATTCTCATGTACTTCGGAAGATGTCACCTATTGGTAACTTGTAAACATGTAAAATGCTATTGGGAAAAGCAGTTGGCTGGTAAGTTGTTCGACCGCTAAAATCAAACTAGGATACGTCGTAGGTGCGTAAATTGTCAACCAGGAAATTATTAACGGCCCGTTAACCGTCGACCGGGGGAAATGCAACCGGGAAATGTCGTCGGCCAGTAAATTTCTTCAACCAGAAAATGAAGAGAGGGATATTATGGATGGTAAAATGTTACCGAGAAAATACGATTGGGGAATTGACGAGGAATCAGTTTGTACGAATGGTCACCGTTTTCTCTCCGGATGCTTTGACATTGTGACAAAGAGGATGAATTATTTCCGCTCCCTTTAACATTCATCAATTCCAAGCCTGAGTGCCCCAGCATTGGGGTTGCGCATTTACCGACCGACAACAGACGTATTTCTTTTTCGGTTTGTGGTGACCCGTTTCAGGCATTCAGGTTGACACACGATGGTAGGCGATCCCAAACACCTTGCTTCATTTGGGGAACGAAAAGCTACCTCCTGCTTATGTTTGACCCTTGTCTTAACTGCCTTTTTCCACCGGGGTGAAACAATTTTTTATGGGGGGAGGGGGATATTTCTAGAAAGTTTTCATTCCAAACCAAAAAATGTCTTATATGTAGTATTTTCGTCGAATGACTGGTTCCTCCATTGGCGGCTTGGAAAAGACAGCAACACACACACACACACACGCACACACACACACACACACACATAAATACAGGTGCAGACACAGACACAGACACATACACAGACACATACACATAAACTCTCACCAATGTCTACTCAAAAGTAAGCTCCCAGTGCATAAGATTATATAGTGAAAACGTGAACAAACACACGTCTGAACATTCCCAACGTACAATAACCACACGTCCACAGTACACTGAAGATCCAAGATTTTATGTCCATGTGCCATCAATCATGTCTATACTTCAACAATGGCCATAAATTTGATATTTAATTGTTCCAGGATTTCAACACAACTAAAATTTCAACACAACTAAAAAAAATCTTTAATTAAAAGCATTAAACTTTCAGTAGTATGAATACTGTCACGTATTCTCAAAAAGTATCGACTAAGTAATGGCAAGGGAGAAATGAGAGATTATGTCCCATCCTCAGTCTATCGGGGGAATTAATTTTTAATAGCTATTTACGTAAACTGTGATACCATTTTTATTCACTATAATGATTACGATAAAGGCGACACAGAAATATCTGACCGTAAGAGCCAATAAAACAATAATCACAGTTGTACTTGGGCGCTGACGGAGTTTGAATCCCGTTTACATAGGTGAGGCTCCAGCTTTTTCTATCGTTGCTGACTTACTTTACTGTGATTCCACCACTCCTTCAATTAGCTTTAGTCATTATCTGTCCTAATAAACTATTTCTTTTTTTAAAATCGCATTTGTACGTTGTATATTAGAAGAAAATAAGATTAGTGACCGGGAATCGATGCAAGCGTTACTGATAGAGTAAGACTGTTATATGTACAATGCACAATTCATTGTTAATTATTTACTATCGACGAGCTTAGCAAATTTTTTTTCCTTAAAGAAGTACACGATAATTATTTTAGCTGATAAAAGAAGAATGCAAATCATTTCTTTTATACGAGCGATCTGGGATATTAGTGGAAATTTTAATTTACTAAACTTGACCTAATCTGACACGAAGCTAAAAATTTGGAATACTGTAGTAGGACCCATTTGTTCCCTTAAGTAGTATTCAAGCAAAAAATTGGACAATACATAAAAGCAATTTGAAAGTCAGCACAGTTTGAAAAGCAGCTACTCAAAGGACTGTGCCGTATTTTGAAAATACGAAAATAAAGCAAAGGAAATAAACTCAATAAGTCGCTACATCGATACATACGAAATGATGGAGAAAGGGGAGATAATCATGATTGCTACGAGCACCCAATGAGTCAAAAACTAGTTTGCTAGTCACCAATCCACAACAAAGCACTCATTATAGGGTTTTCATACATTGAAATCTGACGGCTACCTGGCAGCTAGATATTCGTGCAAGTTTCTACTTATTTCTTCAGTGATATAGATAACTACTATTACCAACCACTGAGAATCGACGAACTTGAGTTCATACACTGTTTATGAGCTAGGAAACGCAAGATGTCGATTCAGTGGTATTATGATACTATATTCATCTCAGAGCATTCTTAGCATGAAGCTTCATGAATAAATGAGCAGTAGGGATTTATACATATGGTCGCTCATTCAAGGAATGTGGATTCTGTTAATATTTGATACAAGCCAAATTTAGTGTCGTTTACAATAGTTGGCATCGTCAACAAGAAGTGTGATTTTCATAGAAAATGTTTTCTTTATATCAGTAAACAGCTTTTTTCTGGAAGAAAATTAGAATAGACGTTGTGAGTGAGGTCAACAAATACGAGACCTTATATCCACTTATTACAAACATGTCATGGTGCAACGCTTATTTGAAGTTTATTGATAAAATGAAAAGATCGTTTTTCAATATCGAAAATAATCTCTGATTCATGATATCAAATCGTGGATTATGATTTCACGAATATATACACGTCTAAGAGAAATTAACAATTCAATCAGTATCATACATATTATTATGCCATTCTGAAAGTATTGCTCGCATCGATTCACGATCACTAAAAATATTTCCTCTCTGATATCCAATGAATAATATACGTTTTTAATGCCCAATTTTTATGTCTGAAATTGCAAAATTCAGTGAAAGAATTATTGAATACTACTTTTATACGGTAATGATACCATGCTTTTTGCTGTCCGTCTCCATATGTACAATTCACATATGTTGGTGATGTAGGAGCGTTTTGTATGGAAGACGTTACATTGAAAAATGGGTTTTTTTCGTGTGAAAAAATGTTTTGTCCCTCAGGCTGCAGACTTTTCGATGCAGTGTAATGTATGCAACATTAAGAATTAGCTGTATTATGCGTATTTTTAATGCATGAACTTTAAATTCCAAACTTGGGCAATTATAGGATCCTTTTGCGGCCAGTGACTTAAAAGTTATAACGTGTAATTTCAAACTCCGTACTCCGTACCTCACAATGATAATGTTCCGTTTTAGATGATTATAGTGTTGATATCCCTTAAAGAAAGTACTAAGGAATATTTATTCAAATCTACGTCCTTATAAATTCAAAATACGATTAATTTCAGTGATGGTGATGTTCTGTTTGGGGTTCCATTACTCACTCCAGCACATATGGAGAGAAAATTGGTTAACGTTTGATCATATATTTCACTAAAGGAAAATAGGTTGCCTTGTATCAAAGCTGTGACATTGATGACTATAACTTCATACATCTATGATAATCCCATCTCTGTATATTAGATCTGTTCGGAAAGTATCCAGCCATTTATCATTAACGAAAAGAAAAGTCAACCTTGGGCAGTGGCTCCATAGTCCCCCAAGGAAAAAAAATGAGTTCTCGATTTAAACTATGCTGTTCGTCCAGCAACTTTTGAACATCAGGTGTAGAAATCAATTTCTAATTTGTGTCAGAAACCTAACCAAAGAGATTTTCTTGGCTGTGTAATTTGCAGATTGCTGTCAGAAAAATGATGAGAAAGTAGTTGCAATTAAAAAACTCTCGAATTATTTTGCATTATTCACCCGTGATATATGAATATGAGGGTACGTGAAGCTGTCATTAAATACCGTTAGCTTTGACTTCCCAACTACTGAACCAATAGAAAGTATGAAATTAACACTAGAGATCTTTGAGTTCTCTCCCCTTTCATTTTCGGACATATATGGAAGGAGTGGTAAAAAAAGGCGATATTTTAGGAGTTTTTTTTTTGTTGTTATGTCAACTTATCTGACAATCAGTCAATGAGAGCAATCTATACCAGAGATGCTTCTGCATCTGAAAAAATCTGTGTGCTATGGGAACCATTGAAGCAGGGAGTTGATCCGGTGATTGAAACAGAGGATAGCATAAGCAGAAATTGCCTGAATTATTTGAATTAACCTTGCATAAATAGTTCACTATTAATCATCATCATCATCATCATCATCATCATCATCATCATCATCATCTTCCTTTTAGCGTCCGTTATTGGACCATCTCGAAGATTTGCAAGACCTCTCTATCATGGGAATCGTGGAGCCAGTACTTTCTGAATGTATCTAGCTCATCATGCTGTCTTACTTTCTGTTGGTCACAATTTTGGATATGATTCCTGGGGATCCACTATGTGAGTCGTGGTGTCCAGCAATTGTCCGAAATTCTCACAACATGCCTAGACCATTGCTATTTGCGCCTTTTTTCTGTTTCTATGATATCTTGGACTCTTGTCTTTTCACTAATATACTGTGCTCTCTTAGGATCTCTACATTCGAGGTTGAGCATGATTCTGTTAGAAAAGCCTATTGACAATGGGCTTGACACATTGCATGAATGCCAGACAGCTGGACATCACGATTCGCCAGATAGCAAATGCAAAAATATGGCCAACAGAAAGTAAGATGGCGAGACAGGCTATATGAAATTAGAAAGTAATCTCCATTTGAAGTTGAGCATGCTTTTCTCATGTATGGTTCTCAGATTGATGTTAGATCTCATAGCTAAGTTCCATGTTTCATCTCCATAGATGAATAACAGTAGGATACCCTTTTCACAGGACTAGTGGGATGTGCGTGTTCTTAAAGTCAAGCTTGTGTACGTAGTATGATTCTTTGTTTTATTTCTCTTTCTTTTGATGACATTATGGAGGCTCACTATCCTAGGTAGATGTAGTGGTCTAAATTTCTCCAGCTCTGCGTTTTTGATTTTGATTGTTGTGTCTTCGTTCCTGACATGTTTCTTGTACATGACATTCGTTTTGCTGAAGTTCATGCAGAGGTCATCATTCTTGCTTGCATCGTCTACTTTGTTTAGTATTATTTGTATATCGTTAAAGTTGTCAGCAAAGAGAATGATGTCGTAGGAAGTCCGTGGTTACTTACTTTATCGCCGTCTATTCTGATTCCTACTTTGAGTTCCCATCCCAGGTTTTGGAAGCCCATCACGAGCCTGGCTTTGAATAGTTTTGGTTTGCTGGTATCACCTTGTCTCATTCCTTTTTGTCTTTAGTTGTCTAGGATCCTTATATAGCCTGATGAGGGAACTGCTTTGTCGTTAGATATTTCGCAGCCTGTGCAAATAATTCAATATAAATCAGCGATCTGTAATTCTTTTGATTTCCCATCTGTAAACGAAACACGTTATTTCAAGCCTGCGACAAAGATTAAATGAAAACGCATGCGAAATGAAAACAATATCCATTGACATACTCAAGCAATTCGAAGTGTTTGGAAACCATCAACCAACACTGTCAACGTCTGTTCCTTCTGTTTACAAGCTGTGCTCACTGGCTCACTCTTTAGGTATGTGATCGCACATATATTGAAGCGAGAAGGGTTAACATTTAAGTATTCACTCTTTGTCATGTCTGGAAAAAAATAAACAAACAATTTTTCCTCCCCAAACCCGCGTAGTTTCTTTTAGTTGTGGTTCAATTTGCAATGTAAGTTTATGCCAGATAGTTCCCTCATTTTTAGTCCGGTAGCATTCATCCTTTTTTCCTTTTTTTTTTTTTTTTTTAGATTCACACTTTTTTCTAACAAAAGCAATTTATCCGTTGATTATTTTCTTCTGCCAATTTCTTTTCTTGATCACCAGCAGTAAATCCTACTGCCAAAAGATATCGATTACCTGATGGTTTCTATTGAATAACTAACTATACTAGTGTTTTTTTTTCTTTTGTTTATCAGGTACAAAACAAGATATTCTATATTCAATATCCACTAATTGATCAGAATGTTATTGGCATTTCATAGAATTTAATTCAAAGTCACCGTATTATCATAGAACGAGCTATAAGACTGGAAGCAAAATAGAACGTCTGAAAATTTAAATATGAAAGGAGCAACCCAGTTTCCCCCCTGTGAAGTAATGGATAGCAAGTTTGTAATGTAGATTACTCGATGTCTCATATATTAAGCCAACCTAGTAAATACCTATAAAGGAAGCAAACTTTCGGATTTCAACAATTCGGCTGATACTTTTAGAACTATCATTTATTTACTGTGTATACACTTATGTAAATGTAATTTTGATGTTCAGCCAAATATTAATGACGTTATGAAATGCCTTAAGTATAGACAAACCCCAGTTTTATCGTTATCTAACACGACAGTAACAAAGTATCACGCTTTGGCTAGCTAATATAATAGTTTAATTTACTATAAAGCGGCAGAAAGTTAGTATCACTGACAATATTCTTGGTGAATTGAGTATGGGTGTAAAAGATATGGTTTTGGCTTGATTGCAAATTATAAAGTCAAGTATGGAAATATAGAGTTTCAATGGACATACACCTTCTCCGGAATTCGTCGTAATGTCATTTGGTTGTCTGACTTTGTGCCAACATGACCAGTCCCCTGCCATTTGAATTGTTTTGCGAAATCTCCGTGTGATGTTGAGTGTGATTCTCTCATGTGCACACTGAATGGTTCTCAAATTGAGGGCCATTCGTTTGTTGGGTTCCATGCTTCAGGTCCATGAGTGACTATTGACGACAAGGTTTCAATCGAAGTACTGATCGACTCCACTAACTGATTGACTATCTGACTGGCTGACACACCGGGTAGAAATTCGGCTTATTGGGAGCTAAATCTAGCAACTTTGTGGTAATAGAGAGAGAAAGTAAAATATAAATCGTCTTGGTATTTTTTCTTGTTAGCGTGATTTGAAAAAAAAATCCTAATAATCAAAAATTCTGTGATTTAAAAAAAGTATTTTCCCATATTGGGACACGACAAGAATTTTTCCTTTTATATATATATATATATATATATATATATATATATATATATATATATATATATATATATGTGTGTGTGTGTGTGTGTGTGTGTGTGTGTGTGTATGTGTGTGTGTGTAAACAATTAAATATATGTGTGTGTGTGTTTAATGAATTAATTGGTATTATGGAAATAATGATTTAGAAATAATTATGTGCGATTAAAAATTGCGTCATAATATATTGTAGATAGAATAAACAACGAGAAAAATAGGGCTGCTGCAAGAGTTACACCCCTGACCAATAGGGTAACCTCTCCAATGTAGTATTGCTCTTGCCATTCAGCTGTACAGCTGCCACGTTCAATTAACTGTTTTAGCTCCAAATCCTTATCTTCGTCATTCTTGGTCTTTATCTGCCTTATTCGTTTCTTTTAACGGAACAATTTTGTCATTAACAAACAGATATATGATCCGACGGAAAGATTATAAATTGCGTTGTATTTCATTGAAAATCCTATTTGAAATGATATCATGTTATCACTCGGTGAATATATAACTTGGCGTAGACAACGTAAATAGAATAAACAACTAAAGAAAATAAGTCTGTTGCAGGAATGGATATATATATATATATATATATATATATATATATATATATATATATATATATATGAATTGCTATTGTTATTTCAATTTGAACCTTATTATAGTCGAGTTTTTGCTTGATGTTCACTTAATTGAAAGATTCATTTAAAGTTTTTCACGTTTTTTTTCCGTATTCTTTTTTTCAAGAAAGAGCTTTCAATTATAACTAGCAATTCATGCCTTCATACTCACCATCAGCAGTAGCCCAAAACACGGCTATTGATAGCACCTGTCAACGGGCATGTATCGCACATTGATTAGTTTCGCAAAACATCGTATTAGAAAGTGTAATATATCTATGATAGATCAAAATTTGTTTCTTTTTTTTTTTTTTCGTAGACCTTTTTCTTTTTGGCAAAACGAATAATTCAATTTAGAAATGATTTCAAGAATAGGAAGTCGATTTTTTTTGGAAGTTGCGCAATCAGTTATGTGAATATACCTACGGAAGAAATATTTTCTTACTTCATAGAGGCTGGAACTAGCAGAAGTGGCAGAGTAGTGGGATAGTCAGTGGGTAGTGATAAGAAAGATCTTACAAACGTATACTGAGGTCAAATGCTGTCGTTACTAAAATTAACTGATTAGCGTATTTATTATTTTCTCATAACCAGAATAGGCAATGCTTAAAGTGCATGGGTTTTATGAGATGTTTATTCAATAGATCATACCAGTCACATCTAGGGTCACATTAGCAGCTACTTTGTATATATATGATGTATCCTCCAATTGCTGACAGCTACCGAATAATGATAATTATCACTCTGATCTCCCAATTATACATGGATTACAACTTAATAGAACTATGATTCGCTGCATTGGACAATTCCAAGATCTTACAATCATAGTCCATAGTAACGTCGGGTATAGTGGTACGTCATTCTACTTCAATTTTGTCTGTGCAGTGATACACATCTATGCATGTATGCGTGTAACTTGAGTAATGATATCCAGTCTTTTCTGACATCCATTTTAATGATTTTATTTTTCAATTTGTAATTTTCTATGTTCCTTTGATTAGTTTTCTAAAAACTGACAGGTCTTTAGTCTGAACGAAAACATACTTTACCTAGTCAAACTTTCGAGCTCTGTCTACGAATTTATCAATCTAATTTGAATCCTCATCAAACACGTCCGAGACAGATTAGTGTGAACGCCTTCTTGGCGATGTTTTGGGCCGGAGAAATGTGTACTGGAGATCTAAGCTATCACTTCCACAGCTGAAACAACGAGTGGCTGTAACCGGAGCACTTTGGATCATGGGGCATAATAAATCATCATATGTTTTTATTAGAAACACGACATGACAGTTACTATTTCCTTTTCTCGGCAAATCTACTCTCTTACTTTTTGTAACTAACTCCAATAATTCTCAAATGAAATGTGCAGTTGTTTTGTTTTTTTTTCATTTCAGGACTTCTTTGAACCGTTTAATCTTGTGTTGATTCACTGTTTTCTGCGGTACTATTTACAGTTTACTAGGGCTTGGACACGGGATCAGAAATAATTAGGAATAAAACTAGTGTTAGCTACCTACTAACCTAAGGAGATATTACTATTAATATCTTCATATAAATTATTTCACTGCTAAACAGAATTGATCTTTCTTTTTTACCTAAATATATGACTAGAATTAGCTTTATTGAATTTCAAATTTCTAAGATTTTTTAATTTCAAAACTATTAGAGATACAGACCTATATTTCATATTTCTCAATGAGTTTCGCGTAGTAACAACTTTTGTCTTATTCAGTAAAATCTGAGAGGGTGACCCAGGGAGCATCGAGTGATTTAATATCGAATGGCCCTTGCAAAAACTCATTGTGGTGATGCATTACTGATATGCAGATGTTCGGCCTTAAAGATGAATGATTAAAATATAAGGCCAGATAAACGCTTTTTCCTGTGTAAGAAAAGTAAGAGCTTGTGGTCGTATTATTATTCAATTTTTGGATGCCCCCAATATTTTAAGCTTTAATATAGTCCTGACTCCTGACCCCAGGATTGTCCAAAATTCTGGTATTTAGTACATACTTTTTGACTTGAGTATTAAGCAGATGTCTCTTGATCGCAGGAAATCATAAAAATAGCCGTAAAATCAATGCAAATACACTTAGAATGTTGAATTTTGGCTACAACACCATGTATTTGGCCTTGAAGAATTCGATAAAACATTTTAAAGAAACATTAAAGCTAAATTACCTTTCATTCATCCAATTATTGTCATCAAGATGTAATTAATGCTTGCTCAAAAATATTGGCACTATTTAGATAATCTATCACTTTCCTACGTCTTTTTAGCCACGTTGAACTTGAGATGATTATGGTACTTATGATGTAATTATTTTGCAATTATGAGCTTATTAAGTGCTTTTTAAGATGACTTTCATACGTATATTCAAGTTCAGATTTAACGGTGAATAAAGGGTAACTATGAGATAATTAGCAGTAATACATTAACTTAGGTTTGCAATAGCTGAAGCTGCCAACCGTCATCAAATAGAAGTTACCCTCCTGAATTTTATAAATGTATAAAGGGTGCTACAACAGGAGTTGATATTGTTTTGTAATTAAATGAACACGTCTTCGAGAAACTCATAGAGGTTTTGTTCTTGAGCAGCGAAAAGATGGCAAACACTTGTTTGTTTTAAAATTACTATTACAGAAATGTGAGACGCGTGAAATATTTGTCGTATCATCTAGCTGAATATCAAGAGGGCAAATTGATTACTTCACTATACAAATAGAAGTTTACAGTTCTTAATTATCTATAAGTGTTTTCTTCACGACTTCTTGTATAGCACAAGCTACAGACCTCAAACTTGCTAAATCCACACATACACACACATACACACACATGCGTACACACACACACACACTCACACACACACATACATATATATATATATATATATATATATATGTATGTGTGTGTGTGTGCGTATTAAGAAATGGATATATTTGATCAGACAGAATGAATTATAGATTGCATAATATTATGGAGAAACTTATTTGGTTACTATATCACTGAACCTAGACAACGTAGATAGAACGAACATTTGAAGAAAATGAAGCAGCATCAGGAATAGAATTGGATAGCTGCTTTAATGATGCGCTACTTTTGCCATTGAGCTAAACAGCCGCCGGTAAGACAAAGGCACAAATACTTGTTTTCACACCAAATTCTCATCTCGTTCGTTTCTTGTTTGTTTGCCTCTTTCAACGTGACAGTAATGTATTGGGAAATTGATTCAATTCCTGCAGCCGGCCCCCCAAACCGTATTTCCTTGTATCGCTTACTCTATTTACGTTGTATAGGTTGAGTGACGCATCAACACTTCAATGACGGAAGATCATTTCGGATAACTTTTTATTTAGTATGAAACAATTTCTTGTTCACACAAGTGTACATATAGAGATAGATAGATTTATAGTCAAGAAAGCTTTACAGATTTTAACACAGAACATTAAAAAAGAAGAAAATTAAGTGTCACTTCAGGCAGATATCCCCAAATATATTTTATCACTATTTTTGCTTTTATTCTTATCTAATTTTTTTTACATATACTTTGTTATTTTGGCTCTATATGTAAAAAAATTCCTATTGGAATCATCAGCTTATTACCATGAATCAGTGTGTGGGATTTTAAAAGCAAAATTGTCGATCAAACCCCATCTGCCTTTTAGCTATGATTTCAATATATAGCTCATGTCTTAGATATACTTTGTTATTTTATATAGGGAATTATCATAATGTATTTCATATGGATTTTATTTTATACTATACATTCAATTTTCTGAAACAAAGCTTACTCACTCGGGTTACAGCAAAAACGTATCTAACGACATGGGATCATTAAGTATAACAATAGACGTGACACACTGTTTGTGTTACTTCCATTGAGTGTTTACATATGTGAATAATAAATCTGTATATATATATATATATATATATATATATATATATATATATATATGTATATATATGTATTAGTCCTACAATCTAATGGGGAAAATATTTATTTGACACAATTCTCCTTTGTCAAAGTAATAGAAATTGAACTATATACGGAGAAAATTTCAGATCGCAGCTTAGCTAATAACGATATTCCAACATACGATCTTATCATCCAACACTTAGATTTATCAATCTGTTTATAGATATGTATTTATCGAAGTATCGTATCCATTTTTCCATCAGTTTCCTAATATCTATCAACGTAATTGTTTATACATCTTTCTAGGAACTCTATCAAATATATTTATTAAAACTTTCTCTTATTATAAACCCTGCAATTGATATCATAATTTGATATAGCAACTGTTGGTGCAGAATCTAACTGAAAGCCATACATTCGTTCAGGATTGATTGAACTGATTACCTGACAACTCCCAGTGAGCTGTGCTTATCATACAATATATGTTCTGGCTAAATGGTTTGGCAATGCAATTTCCTGTCTTCTATGCTCTCATCTCTTTAACCCCTCAATGTCTGCAATACCTATAAAAAGTTGTATGATATTATATTCTCTGATTACACACGAAGTGATGTTTGACGGTTGTAAAGATCAATACTTCATATCAAACTGCCTATGAAAGGAAATATTAATCTCTTTGAACATGACCCGGAATATCTCGTTTTTGCTCTATGTAGTTATCATCAGAATTAGTTATCTTTCATTTTCGTCTTTAATTGGCGAATACTGTTTTGGTCCTGATGCAAGGGAATTTTACCCGGGATGCTCTAAAGCAGGGTTCATCAATAAAATCTTAGAAGTTCTTGGCAATTAATCACTTCCTTGTTGTGGATCCAGTAAACTCGATACATACACCGAATGACGGAGCCGACCCCATGCATGACAGAGAGAAAGGAAAGGCCTCCTTAGCCACCACGGAGCCCCAAAATGTGATGGTTGATGGAAATCAAATCCTGCTCTCGATCCTACAAAGGTGATGGGGGGGGGCAGATTGAATTCTACCCGGAATCCTCCGAAAGCTTAGACCAGCCCTACAGAGTGGGCCTGAAATATATGAGGTAGCACACGATGAAGTCCACGTATTTGAATTTTCTATTAGCAATGGTTCATACATTTTAGATGTTTCTTATTGAGATAGACGGATACAAAAACAGATAGAGACATAGGCAGTATAATCTGGCAGACAATCTAAGTCTTCCAATCTGTAAAGAATAGACTATATATGTATATTTAGCAAATGCAGTAACAAGATTATTTCTACTGACCGTAATAATAGACACTAGTCACCACGACGACTATCCCTCTATCACTCCTCAAGCTCACACAAACAACAGCCACAAGGAACTAATCCTTCCCAACTCCTACAAACGAACCCATCTGATATGTTTAAAGAACGACGCAGACGAATAACCTGACCTTGAAGTAAACTTTACATTTCCTTATGAACGTACAACCTATGAAAAAAAAGGAAGATTACCCAACCACTACATGTGGAAGGGGGTCAGAAATCATATCACTATCATTAACAAGAGCTTAAAAATAAACTTAAACAACAACTACAACGTATCATTTGAGTCAAAGAAGACCAAGGGGGAAAAGTGATGAACCTTACTAAATTTTGATTCACTAAAAATACCTTATAACTCCTTAGCAAATGCTAAAAAGGATGTCCTTGCCCCTAAAACTTCAACAAAAATATCCTGAATAATGACCATAATGACGTCTTCTGAAGGATTGCGCTGAGTGCACACTTTGGTAAATCTAACTAAGGCAGAGATGTTTTAGAGTCAACCAAAGTCCTTAACAAATCATCTACCCCAAAGAGCATTGACAGAAATATCGAAAAATCTGATCTAGCAGTCACAAAGGACATTATAACTTACATTAACAATCACAATAAACAGCTCAAGCCACATGATAACCTTACTATTAGAAATTGAGTCCATCAACAAACTTAAAATCAATACTGACTTGATCATCACATGAGCAGATGGACGGAGAGCTATAGTTATTTGGGGTACTGTTGAATACCTCATACTGAATACAAATACTGAATTTAGCAACACAGGGTTCTACAAAAATCTCCTTAATGACCCCCTTTACTGGATACCAAAACAAAACCCACTCCCCAGCAGAGATAAATAAAAATAACCTTATAAATAAAAGAACATCAAATATACTTAAAACCACCCCCACGAAACCTGATGAGTTGTACGTCCTTGCAAAAATCGACGAATTAAGTATTCCAGGTAGACCAGTCATTTCCCCCACTAACTATCAAACCAGCAAACTATCGAAATATGTAGACCACCACATCCGATCCTTTGCTAAGCAGGTTTAATATCACACACGAAACACTACTGACTTCCGAATCAAATTCAAGCATATCGAAAATTCTGAGTAACTATAGACCTCAAATCCTTTTATTATAATATTAAACATGAAGGAGACAATATAACCGACAAAGGGGCTCTTAACAATAGAATAACTAAAGATACAAAAACATAAATCATAACCATTTTTCTGCAACAAATCGTTGCCTTCAATGATTTCAATTTGACAATAGTTACTTTCTCCAGATGAAAATTTGTGCCAGGACACAATTGCAGCCCCTTTGTATGCCAATATCTTCATTGGAATTTCGAGAAGATTTACATCTGCCCAGAGATAGAAAACAGACTACATTAAATGTTAAATTTATAGATGATATTCTTTCACTTCGAATCGACCCATCCTAAACACCTGGAAAAACCTCAACGTTTTCACAAAGGGAAAGGAGGAAAATTTGCTCTACAGATAGTGAACCTAGCAAATATAACCATAACTTGCTACGACACTTCGCTGAATAAGGATATTCACAAAAGGATATAAATAGCAAAACTACTTCAATACTCCAAGAAGCTTTCACACTCTGTAAAAACAAGCCCAGACTGCATACAACTCATGACCACCTTCCCACCTTCCACAACCCCCTATCTCTGTCAGCTGCAAACGTTTAAGACATGATTAGCCGAAACACTGTAATGAATAAAACAAAAAGCATCACATAATACCATCCTTAAAACTGTCAAATTTTTCGAACCCTGCAACAATAGAAATAGTCTATTCTGCAACTACCTTAAGCACACCAACACTAGCTCTACTACTAAAAATATATCCACATCTACCTCTGCCATAATTCTAAATGCAGATGCAATAAATCTCATCTACCTCCTAGAATTAGGACGGCAGTTCCATATTTAACTTGATAAATATAGGCACATAACTAAATCACCAAATCTTCTCAGAAAAACATCAATCTCGTACTCAAGCCATAATTTCGACACGGACACTAGATTTAGCATCATTGAAAGAACTTTTTAAAAAATGCACTACCTGACACAACTGAAATTCAGGAACTATATTAAGTTATGTGGAATAATAACTTGAAACTTTCTCTCCCAAAGGACTCAACACTAAACCTATCAACCCTAACCATACCGAGCTCTAATTCCATAATCTTCTCATCAATCACTCGATGTTTACCAATTCACTATATTTATACCTGCCCCAAAGGCAACACTTCCACCACAGCTCATAAATAAGCGCCATAATACACCTAAATATACATATACTCGTGTTCTCCACAACGGCCCGACCAATAAATAATCCGAACTTCCGCCCACATATAATCAATGGTGCAAAGTACTATCCATACCTGACTCTTCTTTTATGTATATCAAACATTGGGGGCCTCAAAAGTGGTCACCTAGAACTTTACCACCAGACACATATGTATGGTCAATTTTACTTGTACTACTCAAAGAAATCTGACCTTTCAACAATGACCATTAGGCTTACGGAATATGCATTTCTCAATTGATACGTGATCGTACATAACAAGAATCCCTCTAACTCATATACCACTACCTTGATTACGGCTACAGATACCCTTGGCACTATGGTTTTTCATTATTTTACCCTCATTATTATCAAAGCCCACCGTACATACGGACATATTACTGATACACTTCTTCCCCACCACTGATATCAATCAAGTACGGTTATACATGCAATTATGGGTAATTTAACAAATAAACATATGTAAACATGGGTTTTTACATCACCTTACTCAGTACCCAAAACCCCAACACTTGACCATGACCAAGATTCCCAATAACCATGACAACCAATTCATAAAAAATACCCAACTCAACTAGTACTGCTAATATATACCCATAACTGCTGTTATTGCTGCTTATAGAAAATCCGATCAAACCACCACAGATTCACTCATAAAAGTTCCGACTCACTACTATGGCCTCCAGCAAATCATCTCTTTTTATCCCCACTTTTGCATTGAAAGCAAAGCATTTGATGTCAATGCGGGAATGTGTGTGCGTGTCGGATAATGATAAAGACATGTTTAAGAACTATTTGCTCGACATGAGTATTATATGTGATTTTTCGACTCCAGACTTACCATAAACGTGCCGTCAGTTTTGCTTCTAAGTTCAGTTTTGAACCTGCGTATAAGCCTGTTTCCACGATAGGCGCAGGTTCTATATATATATATATATATATATATATATATATATATATATATATATATATATATATATATATATATATATATGTATATATATATATATATATATATACACACACACACATATATATATATATATATATATATATATAAGGAAAAATATGCAACAGTATATCACTATAAAAAGCATCTAATTAAAAGATTTCGTAAATATTTTTATTTTTCTCCATCAATACAGCTTACAGAAATATCGCTATGAAATCATTTGCGTGGCATTATATTTGAAGAAACATTTTTTGCATGTATTTCATCAGTGTGAGTCAAAATGGGACTGATGGAGCAATAGAAGTCAAAGGCACGAATAATAGATATTTACAAAGCTTGGTTTAGAACGACACATGAAAAAATTAGAGATAGGACAGTTTTGATGCATGGATTGTCTCAGTTTTGTCTGATTTGCGGAATCCTTGGGGTTTTCCCTGGGCTCATTAACTGGTCAGCGTGGCGACTATTGGGAAACGGAACTAGAAGGTACAATTTCCCAAAATACATTAACGTTTCTCGTGAGCCAAGGATATAAATTCAGGTCATTAGCCACTTAAAATAAGTGTAAACTCAACAAAGAAAAGGAAGTAGTAGCAGACAATAAGAAAGTAATTCCAACCAGTTATAACAAGGCTGACTGTAAACTACCACTTTCGCACAAAATGCCAACATTCTGATACTCTACTACGCAGTTCCGCCTAGAATTGTCACCTAGACTATACGTCTATGATGTCGATAAAATGATTATCGCAAAGATGTGTTTACGCGACCTATTTAATCCAACTTCGATGGGAATAGCAAACAAAGCAATCGAATCCGTAGCGAAATAAGCCATACCAAGTAAATCTAATACGCTTTGGCAACCCTGAGAAGATGAACGTATATGTGTATAATTAATCTAATCTTCTTTTTTAGAAACCATAATCGTCTTAGACGTCAAACAGATGATCAAAAGAGAAAAAAATATTATATGATAAGTAAGGAAACGAAGTTTTTCAGAAATAAAAGCAGCAACACACTGCTACTGGACCGGAGTTGATGAGTATTCCAATTGGCACCAATAGTCAATGTTCAAGCCTAGTCAATAGTCAGGATTTTGAAAGCTGATTTTCAATGAAGAAGCAGAAAAATATCATAAAAGTGTAAATAAGAGCTACATTATGGTAGACAAATAACAATATCTCTATATACACAAACGCATTAAAACACATATACAACACCCAATATATATATATATATATATATATATATATATATATATATATATATGATAAAGGGAAGTAGCTTAACAGCTGATGTAATTGTTTAAACCATAAGTAGCCAAATATCTGGTCCAAGTAAAAACAAAATAATAAATGCTGATTTCGAAGGTTATATATATATATATATATATATATATATATATATATATATATATATATATAATTGGTTTAGAAATGTTCGTGTCAATGAAATCACTTTTCCTGGAACCTATACCACGTTATACACTTTGAATGAACTGAGTTATTTAAAATGCAAACATAATCTATCCTGAAAAGTACAGATGGTAATCAAATCACTGAATATTAATGATTTGGTTACCTTGAATGATATCTTTCGTGCCTTTTGGCTCGTCTCAGTTCTCACAATCTCATGGTTAAACCAATGAGTCAACCTAATCCTTCCATGTCTTTGAGGGCTATCAATAAATCACATATTCCAGCCAATGGTCTTATTTGGTGGAAATCTTCCATTTTTTATCATCTGCTTCATTCACCCTTGACAAAATGAGAAAAATAACCATAATACGCTTTCTTTTTCCGTTTGTTTCAAACATTACATTTGTTTGAATCGTTGAGCACAAAAATCCGTCGAGGTAATTGTAAGTAAAGCCTAGTGAGTGACTCAGATGACTATTTTGAAATGAATCGATCAATCATTTATTTTTGCATTTTTTAGTGACAGAAATATTGTTTAACCTGAATCGCCGAACTGCTGCCGTAAATAAGATTACTCCTCCTATCAAGTCATCACTCATCTACTGTGGACAATATAACTCGCTCAGCTATAAAGTGCATTTTGACCTGCATAATGATAGAATTCTTTTTTTTAGAAAGAAGAATTACGCGTTTTATCAACAGCTACAGCAGCAGTAGCAGCAACAACAATATCACCCCTTCAACATCTGTCATTCGATCTCCCTAAGAATACTTGTCTAGTTCGTCACTACATCTTATTTTTTATCCTCTATATTTTTGCCTTGGGATCCTCGTAATGAATCGTCAAGTGCAGCAGTTGTCTGTCATTCTTGCAACACAAACAACATAACAGCCATTTGGATTTTCAAATGTTTTTCTATGATATCTCTGACCCCAATCTGTTTTATGACGAAGTGTGCTGCGTTGCGTTCTCTCCATGTAAAGTCGAGCATGATTCTCACCTAGGCATGTTACGTGGGTCTCAGTTTTAGGGACAATCTTTTGATCAAGTTCCATGCTTATGGCTATTAGTGAATAATGGGTTTCTACTTTCATCAATATTTCACAAGGTTAGCCTGCTACAGGAATTACGATCTTGAAATATGGACATAAGATAGCGCATTCTATGTAGCAATACTCTTACCATTGAGCTAAAGGTAACAGGCTGCTGCAGTCCCACTTTCTTTAATTGCTCATACTATATACGTTGTCTAAATCGAGTGGTATATTACCCGTGTGACGACAGGAGATCATTTCTGAGAAGTCTTTATACAACATAACACAATATATAATTAATTCCATCGGACCAAATGTCCACACTCCTTAAGTACATACTTTCACGTTTAAAAAGACAGAAAAGACCAAGAATAAATGAAATGGGAATTTGGGTTGAAAGCAGTTAGTCTGCCTTTGTATTGCCGGCAGCAGTTCAGCTCTATGGTAAGAACATTGCTTCATTGAGGTGGCTACTAAACACTCACACACACATACAATATATATATACATACATACATACATATATATATATATATATATATATATATATATATATATATATATATATATAAAAGCTAATTATCCAATCAAACATGTAATTATAGGTGTCAATGTATGCATGTATTATTGGTAATCACTTAGCTTAGTTCCTGCTAGAGTATGTGGCGAGTTGCATTTGTGTAACTGATATATTTTTTCTAGAATTTACTCATTATGCTCCTGAACTGGACTGATTAAAATGAATGAGAAAGTACTCTCAGTCCCTATCTATATGTTTACCAGGAAGATTATCAAATCAAATAGCATATAATAGTAAAACTTATTTCTTCGAAAATATAATCCAAGCTAAGTTTAGATAATATAACCATATCTCTTCGGATGTGCACATGACCATTTCATACCAGACGGAGGCATATGTAATGCCATGTCCAATTTAGTATTTACCTCGTGATGCCTGATACTGCTCTGTGATGTCAAGTCCAGGGGGCTCAGGATCTGTCTTGAGGCATCAAAACCAGCATTTTTATGGCTTTGCAGCAATAACTGCTTGGGCTGAGAACTTTTGAGTCATTCGACCTCAACGTTCTCGTATGCGGTATTCTTTCATTAAACCGACGTTGTGTAACACTCTATTCTCGTGGAGGCCTGAACAAATAATATGGTTATATCTATTTCATTAGTTGCACAAAACAAACCTGAAAAACATTTCTTAGCACTTTCCTGAGATAGGTTGTATTATCGTTTCGTGAGACAAACAGGAATTATCTAAAAAAAAAACGACCAAAAATCAAAGAGAATTTTTGAGTCCTCTGAAATAATGATTTTCAAAATTCTGTAGCTGGAAGTAACTTTCATGAATAGAAAAAATTACATTGCTATTTTTCTAAAAGTATTTCCCTCCATTACTTTTTTTGACATTGATGAATGCCATTTACCTGAATTAAATTTCAATTTGTCAGGTTTTGATTTTACTTAATTTAGCCACTATCATATAATCCAACACAACACAATATATATGCCCATATATACACTACATGTTTACACCAAGCTAACTTTGAGCCAAGAAAATTTCAAAATGTAAAATACAGGGTAGGAATGAACATTTTTGTTTCCTGTAATTAACTCTACACGCATTTCTTTCCTGTGGTTGACAAAATAATAGATGTCTCGTGGAACGCTTAAAAGCGGTGATGAGCAAGCACTATCGACCATTATTGCTGTAATGGGATCGATTCTCACTGCATTCTCTACATTCGTGGCCTTATGTCAATGTAAGCTAGGTATTGATGAATATATATAATAGTTGCTCTCACCATTGAGCTAAACAGCCACCAATAATGCAAAAGCCCAAATATATATATATATATATATATATATATATATATATATATATATGTGTGTGTGTGTGTGTGTGTGTGTGTGTATATATATGGATATATGTAGCGTTGCGTTTCCATTGAGATAAACAGCTGCCAGTAATGCAAAGGCTCTGCTTTATTTGTTCCTTCAGCAAGATCATTATGTTATTAAGAAATCAATACATGATCCGACAGAGTCTTTATAAAATTGCGTTATATCATATAGAAACTCTTGTTTAAAATGAATTCCCTTTATTTCATGGTGGATATGTCACTTGGCCGAGATAGCGTATGTAAATATACTGCGCCAGTCCTCCAAGTCAAGGTCGGTTCTGTTTTGGGGATCAAAAGAATTTCGGCTTTTGATCTTGGTTCCATCAGTGACAACCCATAATATCTTGAAATACGCAACTAAATATACCATAAGGCAAACAAGTAGCGCTTTGTCGAATGATCTGCTCCATTATGTCTCCACGCAGAAATTCCAACAGATATCTTATAGCTTATGTATAAGAAAAGAAGTATTCAAGCACTTGAACTATACGAGTAATTCTAGAAACATTGAAAGAACACAATTGTCACTTCTACACTGATGCAAAAGTCAACAACTTTTTTTTGGACATTTCTTTCCAGCTTAGAGCCAGTGTGGGTGGATGTCTAGCGGCTGAATTGCATTAAGTGTGTTCGATTCGTGAGTGATACGAGCTAAAGGAGACGCGTTACGGTTTTAGTAACCGTTAGTCCTTATCAGTGTCCCAAATGTCTAGCAGCTGAATTGCATACTTCACTGGAACAATTGATGTCCAGATTTATCGAGAGCAGGTCATTGCAGTCGTTCGTACATATATATAATATTGCATTATTCCAACAATATGGACTGAAAGACAAAGAATGAACCAAAAGAAAAGGAACATACCGAGAAATTTCAACATATCAGAGGTAAGGGAAAACTTTCACTTAAAATATGATTTGGGTCTATTCATAATCCTCATAAACGATACTTGTTCAAAAAAATGTTGCTTTCTATGAACCTTGTTTAACAATAGATGTTAATTCTATTTATGCACCTCATAAACATAGATATGAATAGGCATATATAATTTGTCTTTTCACAGATGGCATAATTCGATACCTGTTCAAAATTTTGATTAGAACTTGTCAAAGAATGCAAGTTCACCTAAACATGACAGCAAAAAAAGAGAAAGCATTTACTTCAAAGCAAACTAAAATTTCACGAATGCACCTCATAAACATAAAACGTGGTATAAAGGAAGTTGTATTTATATAACTATATACAAATATTACGGGAAGTTCCGTGGCAATAAACCTGTCCTATTTTTTATACTCTCGAAACATTGCTATTTCAAAACAGCTGATGAAGCCCATAAAAAGAGGAAAAATGCAAATACTAATAAAATTACTGAAAGATCGTTATAGGATAACATGTTGAAAAAAAAAACACTGATCAGATTAAAGACGACTTGTGAGGCACGTAGTCATAGATGTTCAGATAGGACTATATGAAATTTGTCTAATAAAATTTCCTTTCCAGCGGTAAAAATGGAAAGTTGACATGATTATGAATACATATAAATGCGTGCGTATGTGCGTGTATGAATTATAGATGTATTTAAATTTGTTCAAATTCAGCGTTTGTTGAAGGAAGAATGACTTTTCAAAATTAGTCTTATCAGCAAAGACATCTATAGTTTTTTAGGGTAGGAAATTTCCATCTAAATTGCAAATGTGTATTCAATCAAAGGTAATCTGACTGGAAGATTTCTCATGAAATGAAATGAAAACTAAAAGAAAATGAGTAGATATATAGAAATTTATTTGCTCAAGATTTGTTGGACAGTGTGAGTATATCCTATTTGATAGTTGGGAGCACGAGGAGTAATTCTGCTTGTAGTATGATGGATATAGAGGTCATGAAAAACGAAAGATGTCCTCACTAAATGTCCGGGTATTTCTTACTACCGCTCAAATGCTGACGTAGTAACTAGTGACAAAAGATGAGTAGTTTGGTATTCACCAAATTTTACAGTACTACCTGTGATGCGTTTCTGTACAGAAAAGGTTAGCGAGCTATTTTAGCAGATCATCACTACATTGCAGTGAGGTAAGTTATCGCTGAGATGCCTAATCTTTCTTCGGATTATGCAAATAATTTTGCACATGTTTGGACCAAAGTATGTCATATTCAATAATTATCAAACAAGTATTCATCATTGCGAATTGATTCCTCTGTCCCTTTGAGAAAAACTCATATTCTATTGATTTTCCAAGAAATTTTACCCGATATCAAAATTAGCCAGGTTCAGTGAACACTCATTTAGAAAAAAGGATGTAGCAAAAATCTTTCTTGAGCAAATCTATGAATTATTATGAATGGAGTAGTACTTGAAAAGACAGGAAAAGGGAAGACGTGGACGAAGAAGGAATTCTGTTCGAAGTATTTTGGGTACTATCGAACCGAGAGACCGAGGAATGAACCGGCCGGACAATGTCGAGGGTGTAAATTCACAGAATAACTAAAAAACCTGATCTTAGGATTTCAGACATTTCAGACGATGTTCATGAAGCAAAATATCGAAAAAACAATGATGATGGTCTGGAACTATTGGTATGAATAATCCCTATGCTTGATCTCAAAAACACAAGTCTCAGTCAGTAGAATTATTTGAAATTCTAAGATTAAATATTGTCATTATCATCTAATATTCTGATTAATAAAGACTCTGAACCCTTCCAACTCTGGAAAGGAGTAAGATAATGAGATACTAGCTCAACCAAAATCTTCACAGCCTGCCTCGAGGTGATATTCCGTAACCTGGACTGGGAGGATAGAGGAATCAAAATAGACGGCGAATATCTAAACAACCTCAGATTTGTAGACAACATTGTTTTTTTCGCAGAAAACCTACAAAGCCTCCAACTAATGATAGATGAACTGAATGAAGAAAGCAGATGAGTCGGCCTACACATGTACTTCAGTAAAGCAAAAATCATGTGCAACAATCACATCAGAAATAAGGACATAACTGTCGAAATCGGAGATGCAAAACTGAGGAAAGTAGATCTCTATATCTACCTAGAATCTCCATGAAACCCACAAAAGGAGAAAAATCAAGCGGAGAATCACCCTTGGATGGCAAGCCTTTGACAGAGTAAGCTCAAGCTTCAAAACCAAAACTCTCCTTATAATTCTAAAAAGAATGGTATACAACCAATGTATCCTCCTGATGGTCACTTATGGAGCTGAAACATGGAACCGAACCAAAAGACAAACCCGCATACTGAGAAACATGTAGCATGCGTAAGAGAGAATCATGGTCAACCCCACATGGAGATATCACAAGACGGCGCAATATATCAAGAAGAAAATTGGGGTCCGAGACATCATAGAATCCATTAGAAAACTCAAATAGCAATGTGCTGGTCATGTTGCAAAAATAAAAGAAACTGACGGACATCATGAATCACAACATGGATCCCCAGTAACCACACAAGAAACCGAGGCCGACAAAATACAAGATCTATGAACTCGAAAATACAGAAAATATTAGCTCCACGACGCTCATGGTAGTTTAGTGCCAGAGGAAGATCTACGTTCAACTACAGACGTTAAAACACTGATAATGATGATGTTGATGATGATTCTCATCTTGGCTATTCCAATCAATCGGATTCCTTGCACTGTCTGGAGTACTGAGATTAGGTTTTGCTGTTATTGCGTCTTTGGTCCGAGCATATCTCATCTAAACCACAGAGATGAGGATGCTATTGTATTGAATAATAAAACAGTTTTTATATTATTATGATCATGTTGTTTTTTTATGGTTCTACAGTACACTTCCTGGAATGGTAGTCACGTTGGATTGGAATCAAGATATCCAAGCTGATATTGAAAAATCCACAGACACGTATAGGAATTGCATTCAGTACATATCCACCCCTAAATAATCAAACAAATTAATGGAAGAGAAATGAATCAACGGCAGAAATCATTGAAAGTGTGTCGGTATATATTTAAACAGATTATTCAATTGACAGATGCCATTTGAAAGATTTCATATACCTTAAGAGGCTCAGCGCGAAGGAAACCTCTAAAGAACAGCACTGATTAATATGTAGATGGATTAACGTTCCACAGCACTCATGTTACTTTTCTTATCTGAACATTTTATCACAATTAGCATCTTTCATACGTTCAGACGATTCTAAATCTTAATCTTAATCGATATTTAGTAATCTTCACTTACTATGACTCGAGGCGAAACTGTAGGAATCCCAATCAGTATCAAACTTAGTACAGTCCTAATAGTTGCAAATCACTGCTCCAAGGCCTGACACGATTCAATACTAAGTTTATCATATATAAGCACCCGAATCGCATACAGCAATTAAATGGTCTGCAAGAAGAGATAAATAATCCCAGTTCAGGTTTAGGAAGATCATCTCGACGCAGGCTGTGAAAAATTTAAGTAGGCTAGTATTCTCTTGTCTAACCTTTGGGGGACCTGAAAGTCTTTGAGTCTTTCAGTAGTCTGATAGCTGCTGTGACTGTAAATATGTTGCAGTAGTCAGACGTATTCGGGGCCCACACCTTGTAGAGCTATGGCATTTACACGGATTTGCAACCCTTCTTGAAGTCGATAAATGCTACAGTGAAAGGAATCTTGTATTCAGTCACTTTTCTTTCAAGTGGTTTCTCCTAAAGCCACTTTCTTTGTGTTTGATTTCCATCAAATGTTTTTGTGATTCGGTTAATGATTTTTGTGAAAGGTTCGTATACGCAATTGAGTTGGCTTATGAGCCTGTAGTTGCTGAACTCTTTGGAATTTCCTTATTTCTATAAAAGCATCATGATTGCAGTGTCCCAAATTACTGGGACTTTGTTTTAGGCATAAGTTGGAAAGAATAACCAGTTTCCTAGTGATGATCTTACCAACGTTTTGAGTAGATCAATGGTGATGTTGTCTGGTCAGGGATATTTCTTCCCTAGTTTGTTTGATGGCTTGCTCCACCTTCCATGGGGTTACTTTTGGGAAATCCTCAAACTGATTGTTTGCATTTTGCGTATCCTGTTCGTTGTTTTGTAGTCTTTTTAGTGGGAGTCGAGTTTTTAGGCACGTTCGACAATTCTGTCTTTGTCTGTTATTTCATTTCCCTCAAGTATGCTAGTTATCTGTTCCTTTCCTGAATTGAGACCTTTGTTCATACCTTTGAAGCCCCAAACCTTCTCAAGAGCCGATTCGATGACTGTTGTCGTGTATTTTCTTTCTTCTATCCGTTTTTTTTTAAATTATTTTATTCATTTTTTTCCCAATTTTCTCTCATATCGTCGATGGCTTGAGGTTCCTGGGTTCTTTCCATGAGATTCTTGGTTTCATATGAAATTTTATCAATAGTTTATGTGCTCCTTAGTTTAAATATAGTGGTGACCTATAATAGAGAAACCGTTATTTTGTCGTTGAGTTTTTTGATGTTGGTGTCGTTCTTTTCTTCAGTGACAATTTTATATCTTTTTTCTGTTTCAAAGTTTTGAAGAATTTGACCGTTCGTTATTCTGTTAAACAATTTTGCTATTCATTCCTACTATGTCCTGCTAGCTTGGGAAACTTGCAATTTTCATTAACTATCTGTAGATGTTTATTTCTTTGACGAAGTACCAGTGGTTCGTTATCTTTTCTGGTCACCTCTGTTTAAGGGGGGGCACTTTGTCATATGTCTAAAAGGTTTATGTCAGAAATAATCGATCGTCAGTGTTTAATGGAGCCTTTTGATGGTGTTTATGTTTTGTAAGAGATAACAGTCAACAGTTAATCTAAAGTCTCTTTTCTTATTTCCACTCATTAAGCTAAATGCCAAGAGTGAAATGCCGCTCCGAAGAGGATAGATAGATGGATGGAAATCAAAAGGATTTTAATTTGATCGGAATCAGATAATGAAAATGGAAATCAGTTTCGGTTTGATTTGATTCGTTTCAAAAATTGATATAATAACCTATGTTCATTACATTTGCACGAAGAAGGGAGCCTGGTGTTGAAAATGGTGGGGTAATGTTCTAAGATTCAGAGGGCAAATAAGGTAAAAAAATGATGGAGTAATTTTACAAAAGGGTACTATTGTTAAAAACAGATAATATCAAAAATGAAAGAATCTGAGATCTAAAAAAAACGAGTGAATTGAAATTGAAGAGTGAAACTAATCTTCAAAAACAGGGGGCATCATTTAATCAAGAGGGTGTAGCGTAAAAAAGGGTGTAGCATGAAAAAACGGTAAGGCTCAAAGAGATAGGTATAGTGTTGTAAAGGGGGCATGTTGTTGGGAAAAAAGTGACTCAGATAATGAAAGTTTTTTTTTTTTATAAAGATATGATTGTTCAAAAAAAGAAGCAACAGGGCGTAGCCAACATTTAAAAAAATAGATGCAATATCCTGAAAGTATTGATATAAAAAATGGGAAAAATCTTCCCCTCGATTTTGACTCCTGAAAGTCAAGAAAAATATCGTTGGATTTTGGTCCCTGGAAATGAAATAGAATTCAACCCGATTTTAAACCCCAAAAAGTGAAAAAAGAATTTTCCCATGATTTTGACCCCGAAAATGAAAATTGAATCCCCTAGAAAGACGAAATGAAAGTTTCCCTCTGTTTAGTCCATTTGGATTTTTAAAAAAATCTCCCCTTTGATATTGACCCCCAAAATGAATTATGAAAGTTCTTTCTATGGGATAATCTTCAAAACCTTGATATATCAATTTTCGTCCATGTTGAAAAGTATTTCAGTTTCATCATAGAAATACAATACAACCATATGTCACATTTTGATTTCAAGATTTGATTAGAAAAAGAAATTGCAAAATGCTCTTATATTACGTCATTGAGCAGTATGAGATCATTTCGCTATGATGAATTATCATTTAAATCGACATCCCCGAATCAAACGCCCCTGAAAACATTTTAGGGGAAGGGGATTCAAAAACTAACTTGCTTAAACATTATCTTGACTTCCACATGAAGCTTCAAGGATTCGTGTTGGATAGTTTTGATGGTAGGCAAGTATGTATGGAGGAATGGACAGACCGTAGGACGTTTCGCAAATTATAATAAGATGCCCGCCAAACACCTCCTCAAGAGATACGAGATGGTGCATTGTTCATCGAAGCGGTGAACCGAATTTGAAAGTCGCCTGCAGAAAAGATGGCTACTCCCGTGAAATCGCTTGTCTTATAGATTTTTTCCCTCTCCCTACAAAATGATAAAATATCTCTCAATAGAAAACGTATTTCTGGGTCCACTAAAAACTTCAGTCCTCCCATGGCATACAGCCGACCCTCCCAATAAATGTCATTGATATTCGTTGAGAACTTTCGGATACCGCTGACGGACAGATAAATTGACACGTATGAATACATATATATCTTCCAACTTTCTTGGGGGGCGGGGGTTAAAATATGCACATAAATGACAATCGAGATCATCATTAGTTGTTAATTTCAACATCATGTATCATAAACGTGAGGGTGGGAAAACTTGGCATCAATTTATTATGTGGCTCAAATTTGATTGGCTTACCTAAAATACACTCTACCATGAACAATATGCATAATACCAATGCTATTAAGAAAAATACATAATCAAACTATGTGATTTAAATTTACATCTAAGATTAAGACAATTGACGTGGATGTGTGTGTGTGTGTCTGCGTTTGTCTGTGTGTGTGTTTGTGTGTGTGTGTGTGTGAGCTGTCTAGTATAGACGTATGTAAGCATAATGTATTGCCATAAACTTGTTCAGTTTTCTTTCAAATTAAGATTTAAATCAATTTTCTATTACTCTTTGTGGGTTTAGCTTGGAAGTTTAAATAAGAATGCATGAGTAATAATATTTGCTAATAACTAAAGCTGACTTCCGACGTCTTCCATCTAAGTAACCTAATTACTTTCTTTCTTGTGCTCTATCCTCTAATGAGTCTGCATCTGTCATCTTCTGTGACTGACTCCTCTGTTGCTAGCCCAGTACATTTATTGATACTATTAATTATGCTCTCATCAAAGTCACTTGAACTGGTAAGATCTTTGAGCAGCACGAAGTGGCATCGGCTGCCATAATTGGTATAATTTTCTTCGTTGTTGAAGTGCGTCATTCGACTTTTGAATCCTGTCGATCTAACGAGTTGGTATGAAAACAAATTAGGTGAAGTATTTCTTAGTCAATTTAGCATAGAGGATTATTTCAATTGCTTAGGTTAAGACGATTATTCTCCTCTGCCAACGAAGTTGCAGCAGTATATGTATTCAGTCGTGTCCCCCCCTCTGTCAGTCTGTTTCTCGAGTTTTTCAAACGGTACCTCCCAAATTGCTCCATGAATTTCAATGAAAATTCATTGGCTGATGGGAGATGCGGCCAAGAAAAATTCTTTTATATTGAATATCTTTCTAATTGACGGATATTTTCTTTTTTTTAAAAAAAATACGTTAATTTATATGCTCATGACAGTCCTTGCCGTAGTTGTATGGTACCACCACATAATAACGTCGACGTCAGTGTCAGTCTACCTCACATTCTGTTAATTAACACAATATTTCCAAATGTTCTGAAAATTTTCTGGGCACAGTTACTTCCCCTGACAATAGCATTGGCAGACGTAAACGCTTGCAGTTATTGAAATATTTCAATACCACGTGTATTGTGAAAATTTCGAATTTCAATCAGCATTTTATAATTGACTCTATCTTTTCTCGTTTAAAATAGAAAAGAAAATCGAATAGAATAGTCGAATCGATTCACAAAACGAATGTATAATGAAAATTCAAAAAGATGTGTATCAAACTGCCTCCATCGTTTAAATGTAAACGGAATCTGCAAATATAAAATTATTCTGAAGGTTTGCTGGTATCAAAGGGATTCGTTCATTTAAAAGAACTGGGACGTTGGCAAACTATTACTTGACAAAGTTATAGTAAGCTGTTTGTTTGAATGACCCACTGGAACAGAAAATACATTTTTAGGGAGGGACAAGGAATTCAACCAATGATTTTGCTGCAGGCTAAAGCCCATCATTCTGTGACAAATCAAGGAACAAGAACGGAATGATCTCCTACACGCATTATATTCTCAACACTGTTATCTTCAGATTCTCACTTGTGAATGGTTGAAACAGGTTCAATCATTAGAATCATTCCTTTTATCTTTTTGTAATAAAATAAGCAATTTAGCAGAAAGGTGGAACGGTGTCATAGAAAGCTAGGGGAAACGTTGATGATTCAAATATGATGTTATGAATTTGAATTGACACAAACCTGGTTTCTGTACATATAAATATATATATATGTATATATAAAGAATAACAATTTTTTGAATGCATACATGTTTGAAATTGATATGTATTCATTTATTTGACGTATCATTTAGCTCAACCGGTAAGAGAAATAGGTATCAATCAGTTTGTCGTGATTTAGGATCACAATGGGGGTAATGTTGATTTCCACTTCATTAAATTTGATAAAAATTGTTACTACCGTTCTTATGGTTCTTATTTGAATAGAAAGAACAATTTACCATCCATTCAGTGGGATCACACATATCCTTTTTCTCATTCTACAACTGTCAAGTGGGAAGAAGCAAATAGACAAAGAATAAACGAGATAAAACTTTGGGTTGGAAGTAATAATTTGGGCCTTTGCATAACTGTCGGATATTTATTGCAATGGTAACAGCATAGATCGCTTAGCGGCTACCTTATCGATGGCAGGTTCGATTCCTACAGCAGCCCTATTCTCTTTAATTGTTTATGGAACGAAATGGGACTTTGAGTTAAGAGCAAATATACCAGCGTCTGTATCGTCAACTGCATTTACAATCCTTTCACCAACATTATCACCAACCAAATCACAAAAACACTAGATGGAAATCAACCTCTGGAAAAAGTGGGCTTTAAAAGAGACCACTTGACTATTGACCATCTCTATTCGATGAATTAACTTGAAAAGAATGCAGCAGAATATAAAATACCACACGCAGTAGCAGTTATAGATTTTTAAAAAAGCCTTCGACTCAATTCCCAATATTACTGATGCTATCACCCTGCAAGGTGTAGACCCCATAAATACTGCAGCAACTCCTTTATCAGGCAAATTAAAGACTCAGAGCCTCTTCGCTCCAAAAATGGCTGGGACAAGATGATATCAGCTCAGTGAAACTCTCTACGGTCTACTTCGAGATGATCTCCAGAACTATAGAGTAGGAAAACATGGAATCAAAATAGACAGCAAATACTTAAAGAACCTAGGATTAGCAGACGACATCTTCATTTTTGCAGAGAACCTTGACAATCTCCAAATAATGTTCGATGAACTGAACGAAAGAAGCAAAATGGTTGGCCATGACATGAACTTGGCCATCTAGGACAAGCATGTCGGAAATAAATACACAAAGATCAATATCAAAAACCCAAAGCTGGGCGAAGGAAGTAGACCACTAACTAGGACAAAGAATCTCCATGAGACCTCAAAAGAAAAAGGAACAAAGCAAAGAATCACTCAAAGATGTCAAGTCATCTGTAGAGCAACTTCAATCTTCAAAAACAAGAAAGTCGTATCAGTCCTGAAAGAATAGTTTACAACCTGTGGATTTGATATATGGAAGATAATCAAGTGACTGACCCTCACATTGAGAATCATGTAACATGCACATGAAAGAATCTTGCTCAACCTCACAGTGAGAGACTACAAAACAGCACAGGATATGACGAGGGAAAACAGGAGTCCGAAACATCATAGAAATCATTAGGAAACTTAAATGGCAATGGGCTAGTCATGTTGCAAGAATAGCAGACCAATGGTCATCAGGACGCACAACATGGATCCCCAGAAATCAATTGCAGAACCGAGGCCAGTAGAATATTAGAGTGCAACACAGACTGACCAGGTGCATAAAATATTTACTCTGTGAAACCCATAATAGAGAGGGTCGATGAATCCTGGAGAAGGTCTCTGTTCAACAACGGATGATAAAATAACTGATGATAATGATAATGATAGTCCACACTAATTTTTGTTGTCATACTTGTGCAGTGAACATTAATATTAGGAAAAACAAAACCTGCTATTTCATATGGCAGAAACAAATCATTTTGACGTCAGAAACGGTAAGATATGAGTTTCAATTCTTCTCCCACCATCATTTTTCTACAGTATTACTCGTCGAATAGTCAAAAATGTTGATAAAGAGTTGAAATAATGAAATACATATCAGAACCTTGGGCTACTATAATACGTCACATAAATTCCCACTATGTTCTACTGAGTCTTCTACTCTTCAAAAAGACCATTCAATCAAGTGTTGCAAACAGTCCAAGAGAATTTGACCACTTCTGACCAGATGATAGAACCCCTTCAAAGATAATTGTCACGCTACAATCTCTTTAATTCTATTTCGGGATTTGAATTTTTTCAAATATCCAGTTGACATTTATAACTCTCAGATAGCGTTAATTGGAAAAAGATCATCTCTAAAAGCCACAAAAGCATTGGGCTGTACTACTTATTGGGGATTGTGCCAGACCACATCTGATCTTGCCTGCCAGAATGTTTCGTTTTGCTAAACTGTAATATCTGCTTCTCTTACCCTCGAAAGGATGTTATTAATACTTTCAATTCTACAATGTGAACAAACTTTTTACAGCCGTTGCTATTGACGTTCCAACTGAAAAAAAGTGCCAAAATTGCTGTCTGGAAACTACTAATAGTACTACTGCTTCACAAATATAAAAAGTCAGAACTAGCTAACATGGAACAGAGTCTCTGATTTAAACATTAAAATCTTCTCTCAGCCTCGTGGTGTTTCACACCAAATGAAATTTTTCAGTGAAAGACCAACACCTCCACTCGTTCGACGTATAGAGACGATACACAAATAAATAGAAGGAGAATCAAGTGAAATAAAAACGCTTTCATGAATGAGAAGTTTTTTTTTCGATTGAAAACAAATACACTCAAGTTTCTCACGTTGAAAGTCTGGTGCATAATCTCAAGATCAGCACCTTTGCCCACTCGGGGCTTCAAACCTGACACACAATTAGATTGAAAAAAAAATAATCATTAGATTAGACTGAAACAATTTTATGAATAAAAACTTCTCGGTTGAAAACAGGAATGATTGAATTCCTCGCAACAAATGTAGGAGTGGTTCCAAATTTGAATTCAACACACTCATGCATTCGAGGCCTTAAAATAACACACAAGACTGATTACTTACTCTGTTAATATGATTGCGTTTATAACAAATACCCTGTCTATCTGTATTTGATGCTGGCCAAGAAAAAGTTTATGTGGGAATTAATCATACATTTCACTTTACATGACCGGCTAAGAAAGTCGTCCACGAGATATCTATATCTGCCAACTTTCCTGACGGGCTATAACGGCTGTTGTTCGCTAGCTGTGACACATCAACAAAAATTAATCAGAAAATGTCTATATTCGACTCCAACCGATAGATATCGATGAAAATAAACGATGCCTGACCGTACTTGTTGCGTTGACTGACGGGCTAACGTTACCAACACTTGGAAGGTCAGCCAAAACACAATTGATATTATCTGTCGTTTGCCTGACAGGCTGAAACTGCATTGCCAATTTGCTTGACGGGTTATAATAGTTGTTACTCGCCACAGCTGACATGCTTGCGTTAACAAATGAACTGTATTTGTCAATAATCGATTTAAACCGATAAATATTCCTGCGAGTAAAGAATATGTAACCATATTTTGACTGACTAGCTAACGCTGCCGAAACTTTGACTGGCCGGCCAAAACATGTCCATACCTGATCATGCCTGTCGTTTGTCTGACAGGCTGATACTGCAGTATTATTTTGCCTAACTGGCTTAACCAGTTGTTGACTACCTCACTTGACTCACTCACGTTGATTGTAAACCGATGGATATCCTTGTAAATAAACGATACCTGACCATACTCCATACACTGAATAATATCTAACAACGCATTTGACTGGCCGGCCGAATCATGTTTATACATGATTATGTTTGTCATTTGCCTGAAAGGCTACAACTTCTGAGTTATTTTGCCTGATTGGTTGAAAGATATGGTGCCCCCCCCCCGATGAAACGCTCGTATTGAGAAATGATCCTATCCGTCTACATTCAACCCAAACAGATAGATATCAATATAAAGAAACCGATAACCTACCGTATTTGTGGGATCGGATGACTGGCAAACAGTGCTGACACCTGGCTGTTGTCTGCCTGAAAGGTTATGTGCTTATTTAGTAGACAGGTTGAAACAAATTGAAGCTAATTAGCCTAGAGGGCTTAAACAGTTGTTGATCGTCTCAGAAGACATTGAAAAATAATTGACTTTGGAAAGTAACTCTGTCTCTCTATATTTGACATTAACAAATGGATATCCATGTAAATATACGATACCTGACCGTACTTGTTACATTAAATTGCCTGACAGACATACACTTAGTCGGCCAGTAAAAACATAATTATTCCAAGCCATGCCTGTCAATTGTTTGACGGGCAGCGAGTCCTGCGTTACTTTGTCTGACAAGCCACTGCAGTTGGTACTCGCCTCTGCTGACATAATCATATTGAGAAATCAAGTCTTTCCGTCGATGTTCAACTAGAACAGATGAATATCAATATAACTAAACAAGACCTGAACGTACCCATTCGATTGCGTGAAAAACTTATACAGCCGACACTTAGGCGGTTTGCCAAAATATTTCTATACTTAACCGTGCCTGTTGTTTGCCTGATGCGCTAAGGATCCAAAAGGTTGTTGCAGGCTTCTGTACGTATATGTACGGTCACATATTGTTAAAGTCGATTGTAATTGCATTGTAAGTCAAAGTTAAATTGTTCAACTAGAGCGTGTGAGCAGAGGCAACAACGACCATTTTAGCCCGTCAAGAAATGTGAAACTGCAATTTTATCCCGTGTTAACGCATCTGGCAATTTAATTTATATGGTCAGGCGTCGTTTATTTATATGGATATCTAGAATTTATGGTCCAATATAACGGATAGAGTATTTTTTCAACGTGAGTGCGACAGCAGATCTGAGCAACGACTGTTTCAGTCCGTCAGGCAAATTAATAAAGCTGTTAAATCACGAAGAATCACACTAGGATTGCAAACCTTTGGCAGAGCAAGCTCAACCTTTAAAAATAAGAAGATCCCATTAATCCAAAAAAGAAGAGTGTATAACCAATGCCTCTTCCCAATAGTCACTTATGGAGCTGAAACATGGAATCTATCTGGAGACAAATCCGCAAATTGAGAACCATGCAACGTGCACCTGAAAGAATAATGCTGGGCCTCACATGGAGAGACCACAAGAGAACACAGTACATCCGAGAAAAAACAAGAGCCAGGGACATCATAGAATCCATCAAAAAGCTCAAATGGCGGTGGGCTGGCCATGTTGCACGAATGGTGGACAAACGATGGACATCACGACTCACGACATGGATCACCTGAGATCACATGCGCAAACAAAGCCGGCAGGATATTAGATGGAGGGACGAGCTGGACAAGTTCAGAAAGTGCTGGCTCCAACGACGCCCATGATAGAGAAGTTTTGGCCAGTCAGCCACTTGTTGGCAATACTATCCCTCCAGTCAATGTGGCAATATACGGTCAGGTATCCTTTATCTACTTGCTTATGTAACAGTTATGGTAGAACATAGACGGAAACAGTTTATTTTTCAACTTGACGGGTGTAAGCAGATTCGAGCAACAACTGTTTGGGCGTGTCAGGAAAGTAGGGAAGTAGTTTTAGCTCGTAAGGAAAACTATATGAATTATCAAGTATAAACATTTTATTTTTGACCTGCCAACCAAGTGTTGGTTGTGTTAGCATGTCCATCAATGCAACAAGTACGTTTAGGTATGGTTTATTTACATGGATATTTATTGGTTAGTATCTAATATAGAGGAATAGAGTTTATTTTCTCCAACACGTCCGCTTCAACGTGGCCAGGACAAACCGATTTAGCCAGTCAGTAAAAGTAACACAGGAATTTTTGCCTGTCAGGTGATTGACGGGCACAGTCAAGTATAACAACATTTTCGCTAGTCTGCCAAGTATAGGCCGTGTAAGTTGGTCAAATAATCTAACAAGTATGGTCAGGAATCTTTATTAACATAGATATCTCTTCGTTACAGTTGAATATAGACAGGAAGTGTTCCTTTTTCAATATGATCGTATCAACAGAGATGAGCAACAGCCGTTTCAGTCCGCTAGGAAAGCAAGAGTTATGGCCAGATATAAATATCTGTTAGCCGACTGTCAAGGACCACAAGGTTTTAGTCCGTCATGTGAAGTGATATATATGATTAATTCCCACATGAACTTATCCTGGCCAGCATCAAATAAATACAGCAAGGGTTTAATATTTAATGCAGTTGTATCAGCAGAGTATAGCATCCGCCTTGTGAGTTATTCTTAGGCTTCAAGTGCACGAGAGTGTTATATTCAAATCAAGAATCAGACGTATATCTGTTGTGAGGGAATCAATCATTCCTCTTTTCAATCAGAAAGTTGTCATTCATAGAATTGCGTCCATCTATTTTTTTCAATATATTTGTGTGTCAGGTTTGAAGCCCCCACTGAGCAAAGGTATTAATCTTGAAACTATTCACCAAACTTCCAATGCGAGAAACTTGAGTAGATCTATTTTCAATTGGAAGAAAACTCTCATTCATAAAAGCATCTTTATTTGATTTTTTTTCTATTGATTTGTATGTCAGCTTTATATGCCGGTTGAGTGGAAGTGTTAATCTTTGTCTGAGGAACTACATTTGCCTTAGAACGTCGCTAGGCCGAGTAAAGATTTCAATGTTCAAATCCGGGACCACGTCCAGTTAGCAAGTTCTGTCAAGTTATATTTGTAGAACAGTAGTATCAATAGTAGTTTCACCTGGAACGTCAATAGTAACAGCAGTAAAAAGTATGTTTATCTTATAGGACTAACAGTACTAATAACACCCTGTTCAGGGTAAGGGAAGCAGATATAACCGTTTAGCAAAACAAAACATTCCGTCAGGCAAAATCAGGTACAATTAGGCATGGTCTCCCGTAAAACGTACAGCCGTTCTTAAACTTCATGTTGAATCAATGTTACAACAAATTTCAGTGATGATGTTAATGTTTGCATTAACATAACAGACGATCAAAGTTGAACAGATCAATACTTCTCCATGTAGGCATACACCCGTAAAAATGACGGGGTTTTAATATATGGCTATGCACTATGGAGCATCAAGATAGATTATTACGTAATTTAATCTTTGATAAATCCAACTTTTCTAAGTCCAAACTCAACTCATCATTTGCAGCAGCCTTTTAGCATCCGTCGTGAGACAAAGACCATCCCAAAGATTCGCCAGACATCTTTATCATGGGCCTCACAGAGCCAATACTTTCAGAACCTGCTTAGTATTCCATACCATCCTATATTGTGCCAGCCACCGTTTTGCAAATGTTCTCTCGGGATCTCCGTTTTGAGACGTGATGTCCATTGGTTGTCTAACATTTTTACAACATGACCAGCTCACTGCTGTTTGAGTTTTCTAATGGATTCCATGATGTCCCCGACTCCTGTTTTTTTTCTTAATATACTATGCTGTTCAGCCATCTCTCCATGTAATATTGAGTATGATGCTCTTATGTGCAAGTTGTATGGTACTCAGTGTGAAGGTTACATTCCATGTTTCAGCTTCGTAGGTGACTAGCTGGAGGGTGCATTGGTTGTGGACTCTTTTTGAAACTGATGGGATTTTCTTGTTCTTAAAGATTGAAATTGTTTTACCAAGAGCTTGCCAGCTCGCAGTGACTTTTTGTTTGATTTCGCTTTCTTAGAATTTCATAGAGATCTGTTGTCCTGGGTAGATGTTGTTGGCTATTTTTTTTTTATCTCTGCGAATTTTATTCTGATTTGTTTTGTTTTTTTATCCTCAGTATGTTTGTTAGACATGACATTTGTTTTACTGGAGTTCTTGTGAAGACAAACTTTCTTGCTTTCTTCGTTCAGTTCGTTTAGATCGGAAATGGTACAATTTTTAAAAGCCTTGTAACGTTCTATTACATCTGTTAATGACTTTCACATTGACCTATCCATTATAACTTGTAGGGTGTAACATGATTCAGACATGACAGAAGATCTACAAAAGGACATACTGATTTGGATAAATGGCTTTTACGGGGGGTGGATTCTTATCATTTTGTCTCCAGCAAATGTACGTTACACTAGTCGTAGACTGTTATGTTTTTCAACAAATGCTTTCGATACAGATTTTGAGTCTCACGAAACGCAGATGTCTGTGAATAAAATATACCAATATCTATGAAGTTTGATTTAGGTTATAGCATTATGAAGGGTTTCAACTGCCCAATACTGTAACTTATGATAATAAGAGTCTAATGCCATTCAAATCTTTGTCATCACCACTGAAGGCATCATTACCCGTTTATATTTCCTATTAACACGTGATGCTTAAAGGAGTTGATACGTATATATAACTAGTTGGAAAAAAAGTTATTGGCGGAGAAAATATTTCATCATCAAATATGACACCTGACAATTCGACAAAAACGTTCATCTGACCAGAACTTACATAGTTAGGTGTGTGCAAAAACTGCCAGCGTCTTTTTTGGAAATTTGAGACTGCATATACAATTTGAAACTAGTTTTCTATATAAAACTTTTGCACACACCTAATGGGCCTAGACTAGGCAAAATTTATTGAAAATTGTGTACAAATATGTTTTGACGATCCCTTACATAGATTATTTATGTACAAGGGTAGCACCGGTAAAATGACAGAATTATTTTTGTATGGATATATATATATATATATATATCGCAAAAGAAAAATCTTTACTGAGCAACAAAATAAAAAACGGATTGATTGGAAATAGCGGACACAAGATGAAATTCCCACAAGAACCTACGACAAAAAATCAATTTAGATTCTAATGATTTTATATTATCAGCAGTCAAAATAGTAAAATATAATTAAAGCAACAAATCGAAAAAGTAAAAATAAATAAGCTGTAACTGAAACGAATAGAAATATCGGAAATGTGTAACAATAACAATCCATGACGATTACAATCATCATATTGGAATTCATTACGAATCACCGAATATAAGAATAACAAGATGAATAAAAAAGATATAACACAAAACGTCAAACATAGGATTTTAATTCAAAAATATATAAGCTAGACAGGAATCATCTGAAAAAAAGATCAGCATAAAATAAGAATAATTGAAGTTAAACAACCTAAGCATTAAGAGAATAAGAATCGGAAAAAAACTCGAACTGACTATGCAAAACGTGAAACTAGGAGAGAAAAAAATGAGAATGTTAAACACCGGAAATTATGAGTAAATGTTCTATCACGATTCAACCCCCAAATCGAAATCATGGAACAAATTTGACGTATAAACCATTACTATAATGATTATATATATAGAGAGAGATAGATAGATTGATAGATAGATAGATAG
>OY735198.1:63331576-63389076 GCA_963457665.1 Thysanoteuthis rhombus | reverse complement strand
ATGTGGTATGTACTCATTAATTTGTTTCCATCTAATGAGAAATTTGTTTGTGTCTTTGACGTATATGATAAGTTCTATTGGCTGTTTTCACGCGTTTTCGGGTGTATTTTTGTCATGTTTTGAGATCTTTGAGATTTTTTCGGTGGGAGTCTTCTATGTAAGTATTGATAATATATGGAGCTTCGGGCACTATTTTGCACCGTTACCAATAAACGGACGTAATAGTTAATAAGCTGCCATGGCATATCATGCGTAAAAAAAAAGGCAAGAACTTTGCTCCCGTTTTTACGGCGTGGATAAAACTCAGTTGATGATTACGTCAAAATCGCATTCCTCACGGAATCGAAATTTTTGAATTTGAAATGGATTTTAAAAAATAAGGAGTAAAACTTATTATCTGGAAAAATTGAATTGAAGTTTTGCAATCGGAAACTGACAGTCGATTTAGGCATTTATTATTTTAGACATAAGAAATGTACCGTAGATTTGCATGAGAACTAGTCCCCAGATATGCATTCGAGAAAGTGTTGAAGATATCAAGTATAACTTCATTTGTTTCTCTCTTTTCCTCTCTTCTTGTTGATTTTACTACCAGTTGAATTCGGTTTTATGCTTTGAGGCTATTCTTCCGTAATTTTTGTATTGAGAGAGAGAGAGAGAGAGAGAGAGCAATTTGATGTGTTTCAAAACGAAAAAGAAAAATATTTTATGCATATTGTTTCGAGTAATATGCTAAAAATGGTACAATGTTATTGCATAGAGTTATGTTAAATGCATTTTAGAAATATCTTACGGGGGGAAGTTATGGACATTCTTGAAGATATTTGAATATATTTCACAAATAAGGATTGAGTTTCATTCTCAGAGAATACTTTAGAATATAATTTGCAAACACATGTATTTGTGCACATACATATGCATGTCCATTATCATGCTGAGATGTGTAGATGTGTATGTGGTGGGCGATTCTTTTTATATGCTAAAGGAAATTGGAGCCATTTTTCGTTGATAACTAGATTATTGATAGAACGATTTGGACCCTTAGAGATATTGGCCATTCATCGAAAGGTTACTAAGGGTTGGAACGTTTGCTGAGAAAGAAAATGAGAAAGAAAGAAAGAAAGGAAGAAGTGAAGAGAAGATAGACAAAATTGAAGCAGGAAAGAACCGAAGTGATAATGACAGAGACATCAGGTGTGCGTAAAAGAAAGAAAAGTAGATGAAGAGAAAATGATAATATACGATTCGACTGCAAGGAAGAACAATACACAAACTAATTTTATTTCGAAAAAAGAGATAAAGAAGGAAAGAAAGAAAGGAGAGAAAAACCAGATCTAGCTACAGATGGGATTTTTAAAAAATGATAAAAGAGCGCTGTCACTCTGACAGGTCATAGTTTCGGTCATACCTCTTGAGGCCCAATTTATTTATTTAGGCATTGCAAAATCCTTATTTTGTCTCTCTTTCAAACATTTGAGAGACATTT
This sequence comes from Thysanoteuthis rhombus, assembly GCA_963457665.1. Lineage (NCBI taxonomy): Eukaryota > Metazoa > Mollusca > Cephalopoda > Oegopsida > Thysanoteuthidae > Thysanoteuthis > Thysanoteuthis major. Next base: position 63,387,590 of record OY735198.1, on the reverse strand, counting down.
ACTATATTTTTTGAAATGCTAACAAGGTACCTATCGTGTTTCCCTTTCGTTTGACATCAATGATTATGATTCGATTAGAGAGAGGACGGGAGAAAAAGTGCCCCACTTCAATCGTATGTAGGTTTCTAGACAAAATGTATGTATGTGTATATATATATATATAAATATATAAATATATATATATATATATATATATATATATATATATATCTTTATATATATGTGTGTGTGTGTGTGTGTATGTATGTATGTATGTGTGTACGTGTGTGTGATATAAACCATTCAATGTAATACATTAAGAGATCCCATATATGTTCTGAGGTATTATTTACCGGATGTCTATCCTGTCTTTGTTAGCAAAACTCGAAAACGGCCAGGAATATTGCCCTCAATTTTTTTTGCAATTCCTAATAGGACTTTGGAACAGGTTTTTCAACAGTTTTTCAAATTTCCTATGCTTTGTGGGGGGTCAAGTTGAAAAGCCCATTCATTCAACTTGATGCCTTATCTTGTGTCCGTCAGTGTTCATTTATCTAATTTGACCCGTCAACATATTTTTAACATAATATTTTATTTCAAAATTCAAAAGTTTTTAGAGGCGATGGAATTTATAATGTGAGTATAATGCTGAGTTGGTCCATTCTTTTTGTCTGGTCACGTTCACACATTCTTGAAAATTCACCGATGCTTTAATCCACTCAATATGTCTGTTTATCCGTTGTCTTGGCATATATCAGGAAAATATTGAAATTATCCGCATTATAACAGGAACACTGGGTATGTTTTAAACAAGTATGTTCTCAAAGACTCCAACGCTTGCAAGTTCCTAGTTGGTGGTTCCATTTATGATAGTCTCATCGTACATTCGCCACTTATTTTATGCCTGGAAGCGTTCAGGCTTCCCCAAAAATCCTTTATCCCTTAAATTCACAAAATCTCTTTTCGTACCTCTGTGTAAGTATAATTTAAGGACAGCCAGATCTATAGCCACTATATTTTTGTGGTTACTGATAAGACCCCAGAGCACGCTCTTACACATATTTGTCTTTAGAGAAAATGATAATCAGTGGGCTGTATTTGCTCTTTTCCAAGCAATTCTGATCTGATTTCCATATTTTCATCCATCCATATAATACGAAAAGTCTGGTTCCATTCATTCATTTTTGACCATTTTTGACCTCGGAGTTACCAAAATGGTATTTGTAACAAGAGGTATGAAATTAAGGTCCCAATCCCCTCAAAATTGGTCTCTTGTTAAGGTCAAATATTCCATTTAAGCCTTTTACTGGGACTGATTTCAAAACCTGCAAGTGGAATGAGTATCTTAAACTTCTATTGAAATTTGAAATCTTGTTTTACTTGACTAACAAACTAGACTATGGATTAAGTAATTTTCTGAAGTGTAATACTTTCATCTTTACTTGAACGAACTTAAAAGCTAATTAGTACACCTCACCGCATCAATTACTCAAATATAACTCCAAGAAGATAATTTCTTTTCAGGAATGTTACCTTAAAGGCATACCTATCTCAGGAAGACTAAAAACAATTTGAAAACGACTATTTTAAAGTTTTATGACTTGCGAGAATGTTTGATTGTGTTTTGTTTCAAGAACATTTCATCGCAGATACCCGTAACACATAACAGTCTTTGACATTACGCTTTAGGTTAACATTCGGGTTTAATCATTGTGTTCATGAGATATAAAACAATGCCAAGGTTAGGTTCTTCGGAGATGAGTTAAAAAAGTACATTTAGATTCTAGTCTGGCATATTAAACTTGTCAGTTCAGTAAAAAAACACCAGTAATCTCTAAATGATCTTATATCTTTGTTTTGTTCTTTTCGCTGTCACAATATCAAATGATGATGCATGACACCAGGCTGATCTTGAAAGGAACAATATTAGCCCTTTCAGATTCAAACTTCACTCTGACTGAAGCTCAGGCATGAATATGGAGTCATGATTTGCTTAAAAAAGGTGTTGTCAGAACAAAAGGATTCCCTAAGATGGTGTGATCAGAATTAACGAATCCTATTCCCCTCGCTTATATTCCCTCTTTTTTCTCTTCCTGGTGACGAGTTGACTCCACGTATCGTCTTGACATTACTCCTTCGTTTCCTCACTTCTTCAAAATACTGTCTGACTAATTGCAACAATAAAGTCAACTCCAAAGGAGTTTGTCATAATTAAAAACATAGAAATATTCTGCAGTGACAAGAACGAAGGGGTATAAATGCTGTTAAATAACTTGATCGGTACAATATATTAGGCATCCAAGCCAAGGAGAAATTTTATTTTTGATCAATACCAGTAAGATTTCTGATGACACGTGGGAGTACAAACAGTTTCCAAGCGATCAAGGTCAGTACAAATGAATCAAACCCCTTGGACGTTGATAGCGCAGAAGCCTCTATTTAATCTTCATTTATTATTCCAAGACTGTTATTCTATAGACGATGAGTTATTGCAAGAGCATTTAATAAGTAGCAATAAGAAATATTACAAATAAATCGTATCCTACATAAATGCATTATGACGCGGTAAGATAGGAGATTGTTTACACAATCAGCAGAATTACTATTTCCCTTCTTATATTTTTCTTGGATAAGATTATTTATAATATATTTTCTATGTTTACTTTTATGTGTGTGTGAGGGTGAAATTGGGAAGAATATATATATATATATATATATATATATATATATATATATATATATATATATATATGTATATATATATATATATATATGTATATATATATATATATATATATATATATATATATATATATATATATATATATATATATATGCACACATTCATGCAAGCTCATAAAATAAGAAGAGGTGTTTCATCAATACTGCCGGGATTCCATGTCAATATAATTAATCATTTTGTTTTTAAAATCCCCAACATGGTAAACAGCTGATGATCCCAACAAGAAATAATTTATCCATGATGCTATGATAACAAAGTATATGTAAAAAGAGAGGAAAGAAAACACTGAAGAGAATTGCATGAATTACATTGGCAGATATCGAGGGATGAAATACTAAATTGACATAAATTTTTTTTTTTTGAGTGTATAATACTGTAACGGTTTCAAGACTCACTCTCCCCCTCTCTCTCTCCCCTCTCTCTCTCCCTCTCTCTCTCTCTCCTTCTCTCTCTCTCTCTCTATATATATATATATATATATAGATAGATAGATAGATAGATAGATAGATCATTTATTTTTTACTAATTTCTCCCTTACCTTACTTGCATTTCAGTGCATACGTTTATCCGAATTGATTTTAACCCTTACTCTAATATAAACACCCAGACAAGTAATGACCCATGGAAACATAAAAAATGTATACATAAATGCAATATATATATATATATATATATATATATATATATATATATATATATATATATATATATATATTCATAGATATCGAACAGCCATAGCCACCAGAGACGGCAAAGGTTTCTATTCTTCTTTCTATGTGCGAGTGTTTCAACGCATTTGAAAATTAGCCTCAGTGCTCCATTTGCCCCTCGCCTACTTTTTAGGATTTCAGAAATAAAGTTTCTTGTTTGGGCTGTACTGGTATTGGTTTGTTGACTCTGGAGAATCCAGATGTTTGTAGATATTTTTTTACTATATTTTACATTTTTTTCTATGTACCTACCTATCTATCTGACTATTCATTGCTGGTACATATGTGTGTTGTTAGGTGTTTATATGAATCAGTACAAATGCATTAAGGTAGTCATCGGTTAGTGATATTTTAAAACTGATATCAAACATCAAACTGATTTTTTAAAACAGTAATTCAAGCCCAATATGTCAGTTATTTTTTACTTCCAATCGATACATTACTTGTTGCAAACCCATTTAACAATTATAATTCGACTATTAAATTATTATTCATTAGAATATATCGAATACCAAGGACAATAGTAATTGATATTGTAGCAAATCTCCTATATTAACAAGACATATGATTCAGGTTTGTAGATTGTTTTTTTCTATTCGAACTAACAACTGAGACTTAACCTATGCATACAAAATTTTCTTCTTTGATTCGTTCCTGTATTTTCACAAATTTTCATTGAAATTTGTTGTCTTTTATCCATTGTAGACATCATCAATTACGTCTATTTGCATTCGTAGAACTTTGCTTCCGATGCATCAGACCAACAGCCCATTTCATGTTAGGAATGAAATCAATAATTTTGTTATGATAAAACATGGTTATTCAGTTTTATCGGTCACGAGAGGTAGGCTGTGCGACAATTATCTGGGAATAATTTCAAGCTTACAATTGAACAACCATTTAGTGGGGACATACTTTTGTCAGAGGATAAAAAGTATGTGCGCACTAAATATTTGATAGCTTATAACAAAAGATATCTGCACATTCTGTCTACAAAATATTGGGGGGAACATTGATAGTGATAGTGATAGTCAAATTTGTGGTTTGTGCTTTAAGGTGTGTAGCTAACTGGACTAATATTTCTGTAAGGAGTTCTATCATCACTGACTGCTCAATCTGAGCAACTTGTGGCAAACTGCAAGCAACAAATACTTTGAATCCTTATTTGGTGTCTCACCAAATTCTGCAGTTTCATCATAATCAGCCTTTTAACGTCCGTCGTTGGAAATAGACCCTGCCCAGTATTCGCCAGACTTCGTTGGCGTTGCAGAGCCAGTATTTTCTAAATTTGTCCAGTTCATCTCTCAGTCTTGTATTTTGTCGGCCTCAGTTTCACATGTGATCTCTGGGGATCCATGTTGTGAGTCGTGATGTCCATTGGTTGCCTTTCATTCTTGCTACATGGCCTCCAAAGATTTTTTCAATAGATTCTATGATGTCTCAGACTTACATTTTCTTCGTTATATACTGTGCTGTCTTGTAATCTCTCTATGTTAGTTTGAGCATGATTCTCTCATGTGCACGTTGCATGCTTCTCATTTTGCAAGTCTGTCTATTGGTTAAGTTCCATGTTTCAGCTCTGTAAGTGCCCACTTGGAGGATGAATTGGTTGCATACACTTCTTTTTAGGATTATTGGGATCGACTTGTTTTCGAAGGTTGAGTTTGCTCTGCCGAAGGCTTGCCATCCTAGGGTGATTCTTTGCTTGATCTCTTCATCTTTCGTGGGTTTCATGGAGATTCGTTGATCTGGGTAGATATAGTGGTCTACTTTCCCTAGTTTTGCATCTTCAATTTTGACAGTTATGTCCTCGTTCTCAATGTGATCGTTGCACATGATTTGTATTGCAATGGAATTCATGTGTATATGTTTTGCTCTCTTCATTTAGTTCATCTATCATTAGTTGGAGGTCGTGGAGTTTCTCTGCGAAAAGAACGTTGTCGTCTGCAATTCCAGCAAGTAGTTCAGATATACGCTTTCTATTTTGATTCCTCCATTTTCCCAGTCCAGGTTTCGGAAGATTATCTCGAGGCAGGTTGTGAAGAGTTTGGGTTAGCTGGTATCATCTTGTCTTACTCCTTTTTAGGGTTGGAAGGGTTCAGAATCTTTATGTAGCCTGAGAAAAAAAGTTTCTGTGATTGTATATATGTTGTAATACTCTGACGTACACAGGGTCAACACCTCGCAGGGTGATGACCTTCATGACAATGGGAATTTCTACAGAGTCAAATGCCTTCTTGAAGTCTATAAATGCTACAGCGAGTGGCATTTTATATTCTGCTGCTTTCTCTTTCAGCTGATTTATTGAATAAAGATGATCTATGGTCAAGTAGTTTCTTCGAAATCCAGCCAGGTCGCTGGATTTTAGTGATTTGGTTGGTGATGATTTTTATGTAAAGTTTACAGATAGAGTAGGCTTATCAGCCTGTAATTGTTGAGGTCTTCGGGATTCCCTTTTTTGTGTAGAAGCATCATGATTGCTATGTTCCAGTCTTTCGTCACTTTACTCTGTTTTAGATATGAGTTAAATAGAAAATAGTTTTTTGTCGATGATCTTACCATTCTTTTTGAGTAGATCGATGGTGATGTTATCCAGTCAAGGAACTGTTCCTTTTTTTGTTAGAGTAATATCTTCATCAGTATGAATTTTGAAACAAATATGTGCTACGACGTTGTTGCTCTCTGAGGGTGCATGTGATCGTCAGCAGCATGCCAGTGGCTTCAAGCTAGGATTGAAAGAATATGCTAAAGTTAGAATTGTTATAACATCTTTCAGAAAACTGAAGACATTACATTATTTGGGTAGTTTCGTACTTTTGGAAAAAATTGTAACGTCATCGAATTATTGTTAGTCGTTACAATGTGAATAAAACTTGGAGATTGAACGGTCATCTTTTAATTAATTCGGCATTTTACAGAGCTCTATAGGTTTGCCTACAGAGGGAAACGATATAGACGTCTGCATGTTTATAACAAGACCATAAAACCTAGATATTACGATTTGGAAACATGAAACACTCAAGTCCATGAGATAAGGAATTTAATGGTATCCGATTGCTGACCGAGCTTGTTATACATTAATGAAGAGGCTATTAGATGGAGAACAAGAAAATAAAGTTTACAGTGCTGTTTCGGATATTAATCGTGGGAATTTCAGGATGACAGATTTTTCGCTTTGGCGTCCTAATCAGGGACAAAAAAAACAAACTTTCATCAAATATGAGAATATCATAAATTTTTGGGAAGGAAATTCAATGCTGAGCTGAATTTACGAGAGAATTATATAATAACCACGAATGGATATTGATGTCCAGCAGCAAGATACACTAACTGAAGATTTGGGAACTGAGTGTTTGCTCCATAGCATGCAAACAGCATTGATTGGAAGGTTCATTCTTTTTTCCCGACTGACGCCGTTCCACTTCCGGAAGTGAGTCAGCCCGAACAAAAACTTTGTTCCCAAATTCTCAATTTCTCTATCATACTGCCAAAAACTAATAAATATATTATTGATACAGGAACAATACTGTGTAGAATTGCGTGAAAAATGAGAACATTCTGAAAACCAACGGAATACTAACGAACTAGGCAACGGATGATTATTTGCGTACTGATAGTTATTGGAAAACCTCTCAAAAGATGTGTTGTCTGATGAGAGGTATATACAGTTTTATTGAATAAATTTGAGAGCAAAAACATTTACTTTTTCTACTTTAATATACAAAAAATATTCCAATCTTAAACGCTGGGTATCCCAGTTAGTATAGTAATATTTTTTATACCGTAGCATATGATAGTACAAGGCCACAAGGTAGCCTGTGAGAGACAAATCACTACGATAGTGATGGTCTTGGAGTCTGTTTTGCAAACTAATGCTCCAAGGCGACGTTTCTTTTTTATATTTTTCCGAGCTTTGCTTAGTCTGATAAAAACTGAACACCACCAGTGCGAGTACCTAACTTAATTCAAAGGCCAATATCTTACCAGGCGTATTTGCTATCTGCAGCTGACTTAAAAGAAAGTGTTCCATACAATATAAGTCTCATAATTATTTAGCAATTTCTGCCGATGAAATTTGAATCCATAAAAAAAAATCATTTTTATATAATAGATGATTATATGGCGTTGATCCATCTTTGAAACCTATGGCACCTGCTATAACATTAACAAATAAAAGGTTGAAATAAAATCAGAATTACAGTCTCTCGCCGGATGTTAACAGCTTTTCTTATTTGTTGTGGGTAAAAGAATCTTATTCTTGAATAACATATGCAGGATGCTGTTAAAAATTGGTTGTAAATTTTGATTATACGGATACTTTAGTTTCTCTGCTGAATTGAGCTGCTGTAAATTGTTTTCTGTCGCCAAAGGCATATATATATATATATATATATATATATATATATATATATATATATATATATATATATATATATATATATATATATATATAAGCGTCTCTCTGTGTATGACTATGTGTTAGTGTTTGGGGTAATTGGTGTGCGCGTGTATCTCAATGTTTTAGCCCAATGTTTGTGTATTCATTTACGTTTTATGTTATATATTTCCCCAGGGAAACATTTACTCAATAACAGGAGTAGACGAATCATTCATTGGTGCGTTATATTGTCCTGTCTGGCTTCTTTCAGAAATATCCATCGGTTATGTTTCATATGTTTTCATTTTTTTAGAGCAACGAACAAAATGGATTAGGCTGAATAAATAAAAAAACTGATTCCCAAAATGTAACTGAGTGTTCAGTTTACTCTAATGCCCATGGAAACATAGTTTTGAATAGATTTCACCCGGCACTTTCACTTTCATTTTCACTATGCAAGTTTTTAAACGTCCAACTTTGTGTAATAAGTGTTTTTTCTTGGTTCATTTTGTATAAAGTGTATCTCAAATCGGTATTATTCCTTTCAGAATGTGTGCTTGTGATCAAGATATTTATATTTTGCGTCAGATAGCCTATGTAAAGTATCTGAAAGCCACCAATTCTTCCAACTAAAGCTGTACCAAGTTGTTTCATGAGGCCTGGTTTCATGTGTACCGGTAGCATCCACACTTTCCCGAAGGTCAACTATGGGTCCAACGTGACATTGTTCATTTCCTCGGAAGACCCGGATGGCACTTATTGAAATAAACCTCGGAGGCCCATCTGGAATGTTTCGATTTGAGAGTGCTCGATGACGTTTTAGCCATACTCGACATATCTCAAGTCTAGCTTGGGCTTGACACTGTTGTATTGCAGGCGAAATGAACTACGCAGAATTTGTCTTGATCCCTAATAGGCTGTGTAAACCTAACACATCTTATCAGAGTATCCTCTGAGGCAAAGTTCAACGCCACTGTCTCGGTCGAACCACTGGTAAAGAAGATCCTTGAATGCAAGGAATATTCTAATAAGCTCACAGAAAAGTTAAAAGAGCTTGGTACACCTTTGTCTTGATGGTTCGATGCTTCAGAGACAATCACAAGGCCAAAAACTAATGATCAACCTTAGGTCATTGTAGAAACCAGGGTAAAATGGAGAGCTGACCGTCCATGTCCTTGACATTTATTTTGAGAACATGTGAGCGTATAAGAATGAGGAAGAATTTTTAAATATCACTGCCCCGGTGGTTAAAACTAAGTTTGAAAGCAATAATGGCTATTTTGTATACTCGCACGAAGACACACTATTGTGTCCGAGCAAATGTACACAGACATGTATGAACATATGTAGGTATGAATTATGTAATGACTAAACAATCACGGCTCATATTTCTCCTAACAAGATACCAATGGTTTTATGATCCATCTATATATTACTCTCTCTCTCTTTCTCTCTCTCTCTCTCTCTCTATATATATATATATATATAGTAAGACGTACCCTCTGATTACTGAGAACATGTCAGATCGAGGGGAGTAAATTTTTCAAAAACTAGCTGATCAAAATGGGTTGGGGTGTTTCTTTTTATTTTCAAGAATCATAAATGAAGGGGAATATTTGCTTTCACTTTCAGGGATCAAAATGACGCGAAAAATTTTTTTTTGCATACTCAGGGGTCGAAATTGAGGTGGATTTCATCAATCACGTGAGGCTAAAATTGGGGAGGAAGACTTTTTCATACTTAGGGTTCAAAATTGGAACGGAAGATTAATTTTCACATTTAATTGTCGAAATTATAGGAAATTTTTAATTTCCTTTTTCGGGTCTGTTTTTTTTTTATTCACTGCAGTAGTCTTAATCGAGGGGAAGATTTTTTTTCTCGCACTCAGAGATTGAAATATAAGGGCATTTTTTGTATATCTAGGTCAAACTTTATGATTAATTTTTCTTTCACTTTCACAGTTCGAAATTCCGGTGATTTTTCTTTCAAGTTATAGGTATCAGAATTGAGCAACATATTTTCACTTTTTGGAGAATCCTAGGGAATTTTCATACACCCAGGCTCAAAATCAAGGAAGATAATTTCCTTTAACCTTAAGGGTCATAAATCAAGTTGAGAGATTTATTTTCTTTTTTTTTCTTTTAAAATCAAGAATGGGGATTTTTTCTCTTTCACAGAAAACGAACGCTTCCTCTCGATTGTCACACTTTTTCTAGGAGTCAAGATCGAGAGAGAACGTTTAACATTTATTATTTCATGGGCTCAAAGTGAAGTTGGAACACACCACCCTTTTACCATAAGGCCCCTTCCCTATCTAACATTACTTCCAACACACTTTTTCACTATATCCCCAATTTAACATTAGCTCGTCTTTTTAACATTCCACTTTTTAACAATAAGCCCCTTTTCTCAACTTTTCAACTCCTTTTTATCTTAACATTAAACGCCCATTTCAAACATTTTTATTTCTCCTCTAAAAAATTTTACCATTTTTATAACATTGGAGCCCTATTTTTCGAGATCAGCTCTACTTTTTCCTAGCATTACCGTCCCACTTTGTCCCCAAGGCTCCCTTTCAAATTATAATCCCCTTTTTTTTACAAAAGTCCCCTATTTTTTCATATCAACCCCACCTTTTTCATGTTAGTTGAACACCGTTTTTATCCAACTTCTTCAACATTATAGCCACCTTTTTTGTAAGAGTGTAAAAAGTGATACTAAAACAATTAAAAAAAAAACAACAAATTAAATTGAACGCTATCTGTTTTTCATTTATCTATTTAGTTTTTAGGCAGCAATTTAAACCAACCAGCATTTTTATACATGTTTAGCACATTTACTAGCTCAATTTAGTCGGGCAATATCAAGAAGTCGAAATTATGGAATCCTTTTTTTTAGCTTACTTAATCCCCCAAAAATTTGAAGGAAATTATACAAGAAACCGGATTCTTTGGGCATTTTGGTATCTGATCTTTTCGCTTACATTTTAGTTATTACAGTATCATTACGTGATCATTGGTGTGATGAAAGTTTTAATGTATTTGTTTCATAAATTGAGATTTTTGTCTATACAATGTTCTATCCATAGGATTAAGATTCATCAATGAAATTAGTGCGCTATCAAGGAAAAGGATTTTGTTGATAAATATATTTTAGGGGAGTAAAATCAGCGTCCTTTTTATCATTTGGCTACGTAGTTATTATCCCTGTACATCATCAAAATAAAAAAAGCAGATGTTTATAGGACTGACTGAGATATTGATTGTTGATAGCAAACTAAAAAAAAATGGTATTTGGAAGTTGGAACTAACAATCTTCTCAAACTTTGTATACGTCAATTAATGACTGACGACACGGCAAAAATTGTATTTAAAGTAGAAAATCTTCGGAGGTGGATATCTTCGGAGGACAGCGTTGACATTCTTCGTCAGATAACTTATCACCATGCTAAAGTGATTTGTCAAGTGTCTCCTGGAGATGGCAATGCCATTATTTGATTTTCCCTGTTTGTCTATTTGTTTAGATCATACACAAAAGATATGACGAAATGGAAATAGATAATATAGTTTTGCCTGGAAGAAAATCTCGAAAGAAAAACGAATTTGAGTAAACTTAGTAAAAAATTGATAAGATTGAAAGCATTCAGAGAGGACATTGCTAAAGAAAAATCATTGTTAGAGAAAAACAGACTAAGAACAAGTTAATGTATGGATATGTTGCAAGAAAGGTTGTTTTAAAATCAAAAAGTCTTTCACAAAATTTCAGAGATTTATTCAGAACATTTTTGGAGATATAGACAGACAGTCATGTAACTCCTCCACTTTCGTTGGCAGATAAAATGAATGAATATATACAATCCCACATGAAAAAAATATTAGTAATAAGTCTTATGAGTAAAATAATTGTTTTCATTTTCATTGTTTGAAACCATGTTAAAACCAAAAATTGAGAATGCAGATAGTCAAGTCTGGTAAGCGCTCCCCAATTAGATCACTGGCACAAAACAACTTCATTTCATTCCCTTCTTATGCTGCACTAACCTAAGATTAGTATATATCGCGGAAAATACATTCAACTTATTATGAATGCAGTACTGAAAGAGTTCCAATAAAGTGAAGCATAAATTGAATGTCTCCGGGTCCTCTGTCTTTGAATTGCATGTTGCAGAATGCTATTATCGTTGTATGAAGAAAAATTCCGCTCTTCTGGAATTTCAAATGCAATTTTTCTTCAAATTCACCTTTTAATAAATTAGTGTCAAAAATGTAATTGAAATAGAATATTATGCTGATTTTTGTCAGATTTTAAAAATTTCTCAGTCGCCGATTCTCCTGTGGACCGTGCTCATTTTGTTCATACTTATCCTAAAGGTGTTACCATTGATCCATATGAGACCACATCTTCTGTTACGATTCTGTTTGATATTTCAATTCATAATCTTTTTCTTGCAGCCGTTGTGACAGGAAATACTTATTTGAATTTCTGAAATCAGCCATCTTCTAGCCTGCGCCAGTGGCTGAACAATAATTTTTAGAATTTCCTTCGGGAAGTATAAGACAGTATAATACATAATGTTGGTTGATCTTCCCGTGGTGACTTTTAAAAAACATTATTTCTTTCTTTGAGTGAATCATTTGAAATAACATGTAGATGGATCACTCACCAAAAGTTAGAAGATGAATTGACAGTTATCTATTTTTTTTTTTACTTCAGTGGTCTTCTCAGTAATGTTTGCAATACTTTATCCCTTGTTCAAATATTCAGCCAAAAAATCAATTTAAGCTCATTTGTTATTCTCAAAGCAGAGATGGATTAACGCAGCAAATTTCGATTAGATCGGCATCTTTTTATTGATGAATTTCTGGTGTTGTTTTCTGTTCTTGGACTTCATTTTACACATAGCTCAATGCTAAACAGGCTTATGCAGCCAGAGCCATTGAAACTGTATCCTTCCTCCCTCCGCACTCTACAATGAAGCTCCCTGCCAACTATCCGAGCTTGATATCAAAGCACAACTTCTTTTTCTCTCTTTTGTTAATTAGATGTTTCGATACATCCAATTCATAATGTCATTTTGGATTACTGCTTTCTTTGTTAGCCATGGTTACCTTTTGGTTGGGCTATTATTTCTTTCATCTGATTTCTTATCACCTTTTATCGCAACTACTCAGGTCGTCGTTTGACAGGCGTTAGTTGAGAGCATGGATAGGAAATAACGAATTAGCTCTCGGTGAGACTCGAACTCACATGCCAAGGGAAACTTGGTTATCCATACCAAACTTTTGACATGTTAAAATCCACAGTGTGGAAATAGCGTAGAACATTTTATTTTTTTCAGGATCCGCCACCCAACCTTTCATATAATTTAAACTCTTTCTTAGTGACACAGGCGAGATAACTGTATATGGATCGATGTCAAACCCTTCCAGATATTTGATGGATATATAGCTCTGATGAAGGGAAGGTGAACATAAAAATATTATACATTCACCCGAAAATTTGATAACATCCGTCTTTGCTGAATGTCCACCATTTGGGAAAAATTCTATGGCATTCTTTCCCATCATGATATTCTGTGACATAGATAGCTACAATGCAGGGTAGGTCATTGTGCATTGACCTCCCCAACTGTTTTGTGTTCAGGATTCCTGCATCCATCCAAAATTTGGTTTATATCGGCAGAGTATTTCCTGCGTTATCAGTTCTGGGGACAAATACCAACTATGTAAGGGAGATAACCATGCATTGGTCCTCAAGAAAATTCAATCACCCTTTTCTTTAGCGCAGTCCCCATCCTGCCACAAGAATTTATTGAAATTATTCCTTTACCTTCGGAGATATCACGATGCTTGAGAAGGAGACGAGCATGTATCACTCTTTCTATAGCCAATTTACATTTTCTTCCAGAAAATTTCGATGTTAACTTGCAGATATTGCGTGGTGTGAACATGAAGCTACGATGGAATGGCTATGACTAAGCATTTATCCGCCCCCAAACTCAATTATTCAACCCTTACCTCATCACCCACACTTCTAGATAGCTTCATTGGAACTCATCAAGAGATATTGTGGACATATATCCAAGTTACATGAGATTACTGTAGACATTCAAAATTAAATCACCCCCAGTTACCAATCGCACTTCCCTCGACTAAATTAATTCTGGAGTTTGTTTTTCCTTTTAACTGCCCTTCAAAAAACTCCATAACCACCTGTGAGTCCTTTTTGCTAATACGCTTTCTTTGCACGAAACTGTTCATCATTTGATCAGGATTTAAAAAATTGCATTCACGGTGCTATCACTGTCCTTCACGAAATTCTGTAAACACCTTTGAGTCCTTGTCACCATTATGCTCTGCTCACTTGAATCTGCTTGACATTCAATTGGGATTTAATGAAAGAAAGAATTAAAATGCAGTATCCTAATATGATACCTTAGTTCCTCTCCCAATGCATTTACAGCGCTATCACTGCCATTCGAGAAATCACATAACCACCTGTGAGTCCTTTTTGCTACTATGTTCCTTTTGCCTTAAACTCCTTGGCATTCGACTGAGATTCAATCAAACCGAAAATTGAAATACATTATTCTGATAAAATACTTTGCTTCCTCTTCTAATGCATTTACAGGGTTATCACTGCCGTTCAAAAAATCAGTAAACACCAGTGAGTCTTTTTCGCCTCTATATTCTCTTTGCCTGAAACTGTTTGGTGATTGATTAGGATTCAGTCCAATAGATGATTCAAATCCAATATATTTCTGAAATTCCTTGTTAATTCTACCAATGCATTTATGGAACTAGAACTGCCCTTCTCAAAATTTTGCAAATACCTGTCCTTCCAACGATTTTATATTCTTAGCCAGAAACTGCATGGCATTCGAGTGGGACTCAATGTGATAGAGAATTGAAATGCAATATCCTAATATGATACGTTGCTTTCTCTTCGAATACATTTACAGTGCTAACACTGCCGTTCAAAAACTCTGTAACCACCTTCAACTACTTTGGTCTTTTTGACAGAAAGCGCTAAAGAATCAGAATGCAATATCCCGATAAAATTCTTTGTGTCCTCGTCCAATGCATTTACAAGGTCATCATCACCCTTCACGAAGTCCTGTAAATACTTGTGAGTCCCTATTGTTACCCTGATTGCTTTACCTTGAACTGCTTGCCATTTGATAAGGATTCAATCAAACAAAAATTGATTAGGATTCAGTTGGAGTATTGAAATCGAATGCCGAAAAAAACCTTCAAATATTTCAATTTGTGAATTCATTAAGGAACCAGATGCATAGGATTCAACATTTACAAAACACATAAAACCACAAAACACGAAATGATGATCACTTCAAGAAAAAACACAAAATATCATCTGTTCTGTTCCCCCCAATATAAAGAAAAACACTCAAAAAATACACAATATAAAGTCCCTGGAGAGTAGGATGTCACGTGTTCTTGTTTGCGTCACAAAACTTATCCTGTTATTCAAAAGAATTTTCAGTTCAAACGCCAAGCGCATGTTTATTTGCAACGATTATCTTATCGATTCCACGATTTTCTTTCGATTTGGTTTTCAACATTCCCTTCTTTACGTGTATGTATGTTGGGATCAACTTTTCCAATTTGTTTAAAATTCTAACTTGTGTGTGCGTGTTTAATATGAGTTGCCTTATTGATTTTATGATGTTGGTTCATCATTCATTCCATTTTTCTTGAACTCTTTCGTTGTGACGTGATATTGTTGGTCTGTCCTCCCCACTATACTTTGAGTTTGGCTTTGTTGTATTCTTTATTCGTTGAATCTAGCTGTTGATGATCTCCATTCCCTAATGGCTAGTATCCGATGTTGCGACAGTGACAACTCAGAATTGAGAAAGTATCTACGCAAAAATACCTTGAATCTTTTGCATTATAAAATAGTACGTACCATCATGCACTCTTGGGTGCATACGAGTAACAAGTCCTGCAGGTGAGCTGACATGCATCAGAGGGTTGGGACTGGGACACATCATTCGTTATTTATCATCCGTCGTAGTAGTTTTACTATACTGAGCCACTGATACCCATTTCAAATTAACGAAATAATCATTATAAATCAAAAGGCTAACAGAGAGAGAGAGAGAGAGAGAGAGAGAGAGAAATGATGGGAAAATAAAAATAATATATATGCCTTTCGCTATGCTTAATTGAACGTGCGTGCATGGCATACAAAGGAACGGCAGAAATGGCAGCCTGTCCGACTTTTTTTCCATTCTCAAAATTCTGGATGCTATTTGTCACTAAATGAGAATCCAGGTCTCCCCACCCCTTTTTTTACTTTCTTTGTCTTCCTCTTCTGGTTTCAGTCAGTATCTGTCTAGTTCTTCCTTAAGGTCATATTGCTTGTATTACCCTCTTTACTTTCCTCGTTTTATGTGCACCCAACGCCTCTGCCCCTACCATTCTTTTTCCACCCTAGCCCAATGTGTATCTATTTTTCACATCATTCTTCTTCCTTTATTGTTTTCCGTCTGTTCCTTACCGAGCAAACATCTTGACAGTAAACAGCTCTTTTAATGAATAGCTGCTATCTTTGAAGGGTGTTCCACGCACACACACGAATACTCAGCCCCCCCACCACACACACACGCGCGTTCGGATACATGAGATCATCTTAGTGTAGGATTGTACACACATATATATGGATACATATACACACGCTCGAAGGGTATTTTTTTTAAAACGTTCTTTAAAGATAAAATACAAATAATAACGAATTTAGTCCACCACATTGCGAATACCATTACACATTCTTGTCTATTGAGAATCAACTATTTTATTTTGCTACATATTCTCCATTCCCTGTCCTCCTCAAACTAATAACTCAAATTAAAAACTAATCTCCGTTGCATCCTATTCGTGGTCGATTCCATAGCTGTCAGTATCGTCCGTGTCATGAACTGACTTCTTTCCTTTATTCTTTTTAGTTAAGTTAGTGACTGGTTTTCTATCGCATGCTTTTGTGGATGCTTTAACCAAATTGACAGAATGGGGAATAAAAATCAATTCCTCCTTGGTTTGTCAACGGAAAAGAATCTGTTTGCATTCCAGCAAATCAGTTCTTTTTAGCTGTTACTTGATTTATTAGATCAGAGAAAAGCATTCCATCCAGCTCTAATGTTTAGTGATTCTTTTTTTCATCTGACTTCCGCTTCACAGCAGACGCTCAAAATAAAAGATTCCTCCTTTGACAAGAGCTGATCTCCTTGGAGAAACAAAAGAAAATGTTTTCTTCTACAACTTCAAATCTGTTTCTAAAAGGTTATCTGAAAATTTCAACTGAAAAGAACGGAAAGTGCTGAAATGTGTTCACCATGGGGAGGGTTTCCACCAAAACAAGGTTGATATCAATATAAAAAAAAAATTCTTAACAGCAGGTTCTAAAATATTCTATCAATGATACCTTTTCTGTGATATTATTATGTGAAAGGACCTGTCAGTTTTAGTTCTTGATCTTAACACTCAAAATCATAGAAAAAGTACTTAATCTTTATAAAATATACGTTATTATAAGAGAAATTTCATTTTTTAAGATTGTGTTGATGGAATGGTACATTATGTAGTCAAATGTCGAAGGCTCACCATGCATGTTGAAGATTTTCATATATTTAATCGGAACGGCAATTTCAAGTGAACATATATATATATATATATATATATATATATATCAGGGGTAAAGCATTTACCTCTTGGTCCGTAGCAAAGGTTTCAACACGACCTAGAGAAGCTTGAAGGGAAATCAAGTCTATAACCACACTGGAGAGTTTTAATTCAACGAAACAGCTGTCTATGGATGATACAATCATATTAGGTAAATATACATGGATAGGATTTTAGATTGCGTCATATTATATTGAAACTTTTACTTAAAATGATTCCCGGTCATCAAATGGATAATACATAAGTTGGCCTATCTAACAAAAATAGAACAACTAATGATATATATATATATATATATATATATATATATCAAGAAATATATGTGAGACCTGACAGAATGATTATAAATCGTTTTATGATATATTGAAACAAGTCATTTCACAGCTAATGTATCATCTGCCTTAATGATGTGAGTAGAGTTGGAAGAATTCAAGAGATTAGGGATGCTGCAGAAATTTAACCTGCGACCGATAAGGTAGTTGCTTCAACGTGGTGTTTCTCTTACAATTGATATATATATATATATATATATATATATATATATATATATATAGAGAGAGAGAGAGAGAGAGAAAGAGAGAGAGAGGGAGAGAGAGAGAGAGAAAGAGACATATAGAGAGATTATTGGGTTATATATGGAGCTATATATGTATATGTTGAAAGTGACGATTGAGCAATGAATAGAAAAAATAGCAGGTATCATCTCAAACATTTTTATTATCACATGCGCATGTTTAGCTCCATTTCAACGGCTGCCATCCATCTTATTCATCAAAAAAACTTGCAGCAGTGCAGAGAGATTGGAGACAAGATTCATATGTTTGATTTTAGTATTAACAGGGGGATGCATATTTGTGTTCATCAACATTTTGTCGTATCACTCCCACAAAACAAACATGTATATACAGAGAGAGACAGAGATTGATAGATATCTTTCTTTATCTCAATGTTTATAGATATAGATATCTATACATCCATGTATGTAGATTTCTCTCTCTCTCTCTCTCTCTCTCTCTATATATATATATATATATACATATATATGTATACATATATATATATATATATATATATATATATATATATATGTATACATATATATATATATTTATATACATATATATATATACATATATATATATGTATACATAAATATATATAAATATATATATATATATATATATATATATAGAGAGAGAGAGAGAGAGAGAGAGAGAGGGAGAGTGGAGCAACTATAACACAGATGTAGACTCTAGGTTCTAAAAGACCAAAGGGAATTTGATTTCATAAGTGATTTATATGCTTTTAGTTGAAAAAATATATATACGTGGGCACACCAATAAATCTGTAGCCTAATGATGATTCAAGACATTTCACACAATATATTTACTCTCATCCCCATCATAATTTGTCAATTCACTTAATCCAAAGGTGAATATTAATAGCCTAACTCTTAATGACATGACATTTGGAAATTAGGAAAATGATTATTACGATCTATTGAAAATTTTTGAAAAATGTTTTATCAGCATTGGAGCAGAATTCTTATTTTCAAAATAAAGCTACAATAAATCCAATAGAACTTGAGATAGAATATCATTAAAAATCTAACTCTTATCAATCTATACATACTTAACTACTGAGATCCTTGACGCCAGTTGACGTTTGAAGGATTTATCGAGCATACTCTGCCGTAATTTCTCAAGTATTTGTATGTGAACGAATTTACTGCACTGCATCATTTTCTCACATAAATAACGTTTCAATCCATATACTTGCTTCCATGTTAGCAACATTCTTTTCATTTAGTATTTGTCATCCTTGTCTCCAACCTACATTTCTAATGTTTTTCTGCAAATTCTGCAAATCCAACGTTAACATTTTCAAGGGCATTTTTCATTGATTGACAGCTTATTTTATGTTTGGATACCAGTCTTCCAGCCTTCAATTTTTTAAAAGAATTTTCATCCCCCTCCCTTTCCCTCGCGTTTCAATTACGGTCGGTGTTTGTTTATCCTGGTACTCTTCAAGACGCGTGTCTGCTGATTCTGGCACTCCCTTTATTTCAATCACTAAGGAAGTTGAAACTTTTTGTATTCATTTTCGAACAGCAATTTTCCGAGAATAAGACAGATGTTTTCTTGGCGTTCTTTTTGTATGGGTTTGGAATCAAGCGTACAGGTGATGACATGTATGGTCCTCTGCTCTAGAACACTTCTCAAAGCAGAATATCACACACTCATACACGTTCATATGTACGCATAGATAGATAGATAGATAGATAGATAGATAGATAGATAGATGGATAGATAGATAGATAGATAGATAGATAGATGGATAGGATTATATTTTCGTGAGTTAATTCTTTTTTTATGTACATGTAATGTACACACGGAAATATATCAATACAGAAGAAAGCTCAAATGGCAATGGGCAGGCAATGTTGCAAGAATGAAAAACAACCGGTTGACATCACGACGCACAGCATGGATCCCCAATTATCGCATAAGAAACTGAGGCCGACAGAATACAAGATGCAGAGATGAATTGGACAAACTTAGAAAATACTGGCTGTGAAACGCCCATGATAGAAAAATGTGGTGAATCCTGGGGAAGGTCTATGTCAGACGATGGACGTTAAAAGACTTACGATGATGATGATGAGCGCAAAGGGCTTGTAGAATTTAGCACAGAATATAAAAAGTCAGACATTTTACATTTATTATTATAGATTTAGATTCATTGTTATAAATTCATTGTGTTATATCATTGAATTCAGTTTTACAAACAACTGTAGATTAAACAAATTGATACGAAATGAAACTTCTAATATCTTTAAAGAAATCATTTATCATCAAATATTCAGACTGACTTATTTTGTTCGCAATAAACTCTGATAACAAGCATTAATCCTTGATTACAATAAACAGATTTCTCTGCATTTTTGTGCCCATCAAATCAGTTAGCTTTTCATTTGTTTGTCGTTTTTTTTAATTTACTCGGCATTTTTTTAACTTGCTTGCTTTACTTTTTAATTTGGTCGGAAAAAGACATCCATGATCGGAAGCAGACACGACAATCCTACCGTGTACCTTTCAAGGGGTTGTCAGATGTCTTCCCGAGGTTGATTGATGATCTTCGTATCAAAGTCAATAGGGAGGATGATGGTTGTTAGATTGTCGACTTGAACAGAAATCAAATATCAGGATCGGGGAAGTGCAGACTTAATTAGATAGTGTGTTTGCTGTGGACCATAGAAACGGCGTTGTGGACCGTAGACCAAAGATTTCAAAGAAAAAAAAAACAACAACAAACAAATGAAATAAGGAACAAAATTAAAGAAGAAAAGTAGAAAAAAGCTAATTACACACAAACAAACATACTAATATATATATATATATATATATATATATATATATATATATATATATATATATATATATATTTGGACAGGGGTTATAACAGGCTAAGGTGAAGTTTTTCCTATGGGTCTAGGGGACTTTGAAGCTTCCATTATTGAATGTGTCTAAGATGTGGGTGTGAGGATATTAATGGTAGGAGTTGTGTGTATTAGTGTTGTGTGTGGTGAGGGTTGTTCAGTTTAGTATTTAATCCATTAGGATATAGGGTTTTAAGTTTGTTGATCCACATGTCTTCGTGTTTTTCTAGAACTTTAGTTTTGTCAATTGGAGTAGTTTTTTCTATTTTTTCTATGATGTTGAGTCTCACCGACCATGTTGTGATGTTGTCTGAAGAGGTGGATTCCATTGTGGTGTTAGGGTGGTTGTCCTTGTCAGAAGTGACGAAAAACTTCACTCCCGAGTCTGTCTCACTCTCTAAAGTACACATTATGAATATATATATATATATATATATATATATATATATATATATATATATATATATATATATATATATATATATATATGTACGTATACATGTATGCATAAATTCATTCGTATTCATACAAACAGAGGTTGAATGATACATTCACTGTGATAACAGGATATTATTTCAAATACAGTTTTGAAATAATATAATGCAATTTATGATTATTTCTGTCGGGTTACATATCAATTTCTTGATATAGCTGCCTGCGTAGAAAGGAACAAATAAAGCAAATACAGACAATGAACAACAATTACTTTAATCACAGTTGTTATCAAATGGTTGTTTCATTCCAGAACGTTCGAGATCATTAAGATTCTCATTGCGCCAAAACCGCCGGAAAATTGCTGTATTTTGGTCGAATGCTTAGTTGATGCATTTCACATTTTCAGAGGCTCTCTCCCAAAAAAAAAATCTCTTCTGTCCGTGCTTTTTTGAGGCTCTGATAACTCTTTCCTGTAAAGAGAGAGGCAACAGTGAAATGTGAAAACTTGTAAAGGAAAATCTAATCTATGTGAAATGATATGGTATCCTCCATTTATGTCGTACCAATTGCTTTGTTTGTTGGCGAGTGTTAACGTATTACTTAGCTTTGGGCCCACTTACTTACCAACGAAAAGGATAGAATCTCTGTGTATTCGTCTTACTCATAGCAAAAACCAGAAAAACAATCTGAATTCCTACTCATCATTCTACAAAAGAACGAAAAGTTACTCTGATGAGAATGGATAATGTCGATGGTCTGCAAAGGAAATTCTTTGTCATTCTAAGTCAATCCAACGAAATAGTTACTTTACTCGGTGTCAGTGCGTTTTAGCTGAATCTGTTTCCGGTTCAATGAGTAAAATAGGCTCCCTTTCTTTCTATATTGTCTTTTCTCTTTTAGGAGTTTTCCATTCTTCTCCTCTCATGCTCTCATTCCTTCTCATCCTTCATTTCTAGAAACCATCAACAGAAAAAAAAATGTCAAATAAAACTATCAACATTGGATTTTTCGGTTCTGGTTGGCTATTGATCTATACCTGTAAGTATAGAGATCTTGTGAATTGAGCTAGAGGGCTGAAAACTTGAACATTTACTCATCATTTTCAGGGGGAAAAAGTCAATATAAATGTGAGTTTATGCTTACTAGTTCCCTTGGTCTGTATCCGGCTATGTATGTACTCGTTATTTAAAGATTTAGATTTTTTAATGATTCATCTAGAGGCAAGAGGAGAAACTTATTCATCAATCAGCACTTTTACTTATATTTCAATTGATCAGCCCGAACATGACATGCTTCCAAAAACATTATCACGTCACAGTTTTCTTTTGAGTGACTAACAAGACCTATATTTTCTTTGTCATTTCCTTCTTCTTCTCTCTTTTTTATTTGTTTTTATTTCCTCTGTGCTTTCATTTACTCCTTGGTAGATCCCTTGGTAGTTTGTATTGTGCTTTGTTGCTGCTCTCTCAAGAAAAGAAAGTTGTTTTAGAATAAACATCCTCTTTCATTTTCATTACTATATTTAGGTTCATTTTTTTCTGTATTTCCGATATTCCCATCACTTCTATTGCATCTTCACCCGAGAGATTCCTGTTTATTAGGTCTGTTTTTTTATTTCCCTAAAATTACTTTCCTAGTTTCAAGTTCCGTGAAAAGGCTATCACACATTTTACATTAGATTTCAACGAGACAAAAAATCAAAATTTGACAGGATTTTCATGTAATGCATTCTTAACCTTTTTTCCCTTTTTCTGTTTATGATGATACGCCTGAAATCTATACATCCAAATACATACGGATGAGAACGAAACGTTGTTTTTTGATTTAAAAAAGATTTTTCTCCTTGTTTATATGATGATTTCATCATAGGAAGAATTTATTAAAATATGCAGTTTACGCGTTTTTTTCCGGGTTTATGCATTGGAAAATCAAGCTAAAAATAAATTCACTTTCAACAAAGCAATAAGTTGCATCTTTTGTTCATACAATCTGAATCGTGCATATCAGGATTTTCAGTTAGAAAACAAACGAGCTTTTGCAGAAATATTTATGAGGTGTTTTCACTTTTTGATTTACCATATCGCACACAATAATTACGTCTTACTTTGATATCTCTGCGTCCATTCCTTGAAAATCGACAAAGGGCAATTTCGTTTCATATTTTCTCTGCCTTTTTTCGATTAATCATGAGAAATAGATGATTGTACGGCAAGTGAAAAAATCATTCTTGCTTCAATAGATGTCCTTTTTATTGGAACAATAAATAGGTTAGCTGATTGCAGGGGGAGATGGAAGCCAATTCAAACATGCGTTATCGAAGTAATTGAAACAAAGGCAAAGGGAGGGGCGAGTTGATAGCTGAACATGATAAAGATGAAATAAAAAGAGGATTCAATTTTCAGAGTTACAAAATACATACCTTTTCACATGCGCAGACACATGTATGTGCAAGTTCGAATATGCACGTATATCTATTAGAAGTCATTTATTGAATTTGTCAACTTGGGACATAATCATCCGTCTATTTACGTCCATTGTCAGACATAGACCTTCCCCAGGATTCGCCACAATTCTCTATCATGGGCATTGTGGAGTCAGTATTTCCTGAATCTGTCAAGTCCATCTCTCCATCTTGTTTTTATCGGCCTCAGTTCCGCATATATTCTCTGGGGATCTATGTTGTGAGTCGTGATTTTCATCGGTGGTCTTTCATTTTGCCAGGTGACCAGCCCATTGCCATTTGAGTTTTTCTAATTGATTCTATGATGTCTCTTACCCTGGCTTTTTGTCTGATATATTGTGCTGCTTTCTGATCTCTCCATGTGAGGTTAAGCATGATTCTCTCATTTGCTTGTTGCATGCTACTCAGTTTGCAGGTTTGTCTCTCGATTAGGTTCCATGTTTCAGCTCCATAAGTGACTATCGGGAGGATTGGTTGTATACTTTTCTTTTCAGGGTTATTGGGATCGTTTTGTTTTTGGAGGTTGAGCTTGCTTTGCCATAAGTTTGCCACCCTAGGGATATTCTCTGCTTGATTTCTTTTTTTTTTGTGGATTTTTTTTGTCGACTTTTTTCATCATAGAGATTTGTAGTCCAGGGTGGTTATATTGTGGTCCATTTTCACCAGTTTTGCATCTTCAATTTTGACAGTTATGTCCTTATTCGCAGTGTGATTGTTGCATTTGACTTTTGTTTTACTGAAGTTCATGTGTAGGCTAACTCTTTCGTCTTCGCTGTTTAGTTCATCTACCATCAGTTGGAGGCCGTATAGCAAAAAAGTCGATGATATCTGCACATCAGAGGTTGTTCAGAGATTTGCTGTCTATTTTGATTCGTCTATTTTCCCAATCTAGGTTATAGAAGATCATCTCGAGGCAGGCTGTGAAGAGTTTGGGAGAGCTGTTATCGCCTTGTCTCACCCCTCTGTGGAGTTGAAAGGGTTCAGAGTCTTTGTGTAGCCTGATAAAAGAGTCGCTGTGATTGTGTATATGTTGCAGTACTCTGATGTGTATAAGATCTTCACTTTGTAGAGTGATAGCCTTCATGACCATTGGGATTTTTACAGACTCAAATATCGAACAGCGTAGGGTTTAATCGATTCTGACTGGTTGGCTATATTTTTGTTACGTGTACAAGCACTAATTGAGCTAGAGGGCTGGAACCATAAACATTCACCCTTCATTATATCTAGGAATGGCGTTTTCTTTGTTTTTTGGATTTTTTTCTCCAAGCAAAACGTTTTTGTTCATCCCTCATTCAGATATAGCATTCTGGTGATTTGGAGAAACTCGATGATACCGTTGATCGGACCCTTGTAAAAAAATGGCTATTAGGTGGTGACTGGTTAGCAAATGATTCATGTTCTGTTATTATTCAGACTTTCTCGGGACCAGTTTCTGAGAAGTGACGTTCTAAACTTGTTATCCAATATGACAATCTGTCAAACGCCGTACCAATTTAAAAGTCATGACTCCTTACTGTTGGGCAAACTTTACTGCTTCACCCTTTCTATTGATCTAACCCTCCTTTTATTCTTTTGTTTCCCTTTTTGTACTGCTACCTGGGTTGCTTGCGTATGCAATCAAGGGTGTAGGGACCCCTGTGCCCTTATTTTGATCACGCTTAGTAAGCCGTAGCAACTCGTCGGATGTGTCCAGCAACACCTACATGCAGAGGGTCCACCGACACGGACGCTGTGTTCCGACCTCTGTTTTTTTGCAATTCTTATCAAGACTTGTAGCAGCTCAAAGAGTTCGGCTGGCTGCACCCTTTGCAGGCAGGTTTAGCGGGGCCGCAGTCATGACGTTAGGGTTATCTGCTCGGCAAGCATTGACAAACTCCTCCATTCTCAATTTACATTTCTATTTATCCTATTTCAATTATGAATCAAATGATGCTGCATCATTACAGACGATTGGCCAATTCCTTTGTTAATGAATTTAACTTTTGATTGTTAATTCTATTTTACTCATTATCTCGGTCTGAGTATACAGAATGCTCTAACATTCCATCGTGAATACAACGCGCAATTTATCATACTCATGACTGTTCACAATACCATTTTTCAAAGATTAATCATTTAATTAAAGATATTTGTCCAATCTAGTATGGATGTATGAAATGTATTCCTACGATGATTACCATATTTTTTTCTTTTTTCTGTTACTTCAATTATCATCTTTTATCTTTCTTTTTATACCACATACACTGTCTAACATATTACATTTCAAGTGAGTGGCTAACCATTCCTGAACCTATATTCTAAATCACGAATATATATATATATATATATATATATATATATATATGGGTGGTACAAAGAAATAGATTTTATGAGCATTTCTCTCAATAAGGCTGTCTATATACTCTTTGGTATAGATATTAAGTGTATGAAATTCTATGTCATTTTGCTAGCATTTAAAAGTTTTCTCTTGAGACCACTTCTGCCCAAAGTAATATAATCGTGGAAAAACGGCTAATCGATCTTATTTTCTGTTCAATATGTCAGATGATAAAATAAACGTATATTTTTGGTTAGTTCTTGTGTAGAATGTTGGATAAGAGCAACATCTTACGTAGCACGCTCTCTAAACCCCTATGGGTTGTCATCATACGACCAATCTCGGGGATCCATCCGAAAGGACTGATGTGCCCCTTTCGTACACTTCTCTTTCAGGATATCAAAGAAGACCAAAATGTTGATTGTGACGAATATGCCACATCATTATTCACAGAATCACCAAGCATGCAGACGCGTCGAGGTGGGTGATCTTTTTGTGGGATATTGAACATTTTGTACCATTTTTCTTTTTGTTTGTACCAATCAAAAACGGACTATTCAACCTGATAATCCGACAAGAACCTCAGATGACGACTCAGTTCTACTACTGTTTCCCTGTCACCTCTATTGCGATATTTGTTCAGAATACTCAACATTTCAAAATCATTTATATGATTATGTGTGTCTATTGGGGTAAAGCAAAATAACATAAATCTGGCATCGTCACATTTTGTTCATCATAATGCATGGGCTTGAACTCGTTCCGGGAAAGGTAGATTCCAGTGCATAATCCCCTTCTTTTTTTTTTTTTTTTTTGCGTGGAGCTTTGAAACCCCTGCTTGATTGAGGGTTTGACTATCAGCCTCCCGCCTTTGAAGTGTGAGGACAGTACAAAAAGCAATTGGATTCAGTGGTTTATTGATCCTTCCATCTTCAACTAAAGAAGATAAAGATGTGAATAAGAGTACACGCCCACGTACACAGTACTTTTCCAGCTGTTTATCTTGATACCTTTTTTTCAAAACACGGCTTTTTCCCTCTATTCTCTTATACCTTTTCTTCTTTTGAGCAGTCCTGAGTTTATCAATGTCAACAATGCTGCGAAAGTGTACGTCTTCACCCTGCAAACGTGAGAATTTTCAATCTTCTTTATGGATATTCATTATGATGGCATCACATGTTGCAATGTCTAAAAGTCCTTGAATGTCATTTCTGAACATACTTCCCCTCATTCTAATAATAATAATAATAATAATAATTATTATTATTATTATTTTTATTATTATTATTATTATAATTATTATTATGATGATAATAATCATCATAATAATAATCTTGTGTTATTATTCTCAATCAGTAAATATGGCGTATCCCATGAGTCATTTTGACGAAATTAAGCTGAAAAATATTAATCAGTAATTAAATACCTTATAGAAAAACATGTTTACACATTTTAAAATTTATTCAGATAAAATTTGCCGCATTTTTCTATGATGATAAAGTTGTAATTTTCAATTTGTACGTCTAGTTTTTGCATTTTATATTTTGTGGTACTCTAAATAACAACATATTTTTAATATGAATAAAACCAAAGGGTATCTTTTATAATAATCAGTTGTATAAAGCTGGTTTAGAATTATACACAATTAACATTAACCTCTAGGGAGAAAGATCATTTTTTTAGAATATCGTCTGCTTATGATCGATTTAGTGGAACTGCACACTATATCATTGTGAGGAACAATATCATGAAGAATAGAACAATCTCTAAATACTAACTGATTTGCATATAAAGCCATTCTGTGGAAGTTATCTACAACAACATTTTCAAATCATCAATGTTTTTTGACATCTTTATCATAATTGACGCTCCCTTCTTCAGGGTTGAGCATGCTTTAAGTAAGGTAACTCATTCATTAGAAGCTATAAGCGATGCTCATCCAACTTTGAAATGGAGCATTTTGGTGGAAGGGGAATCGTGCGTAAGTAAATACATTGTTTTAATTCAGTCTTAATGATCATCTACTTCTGCGTAGGACAGAGGTAAAATGCCAGCCTCTGAGTCTGAGGCAAAAGTTTTCATCCTTCCTCGTGGTAGTGGCTGGTCAATCTATTTACTGTCCTACCACATCAAAATGTGACTCAATGTAGCAATGCATAGCCTCAGTATAACCTCATTGGCTAATGCATTGCACCGGCGCACTCAGTCTATGATACCATCTACTAGACAATCTCCGGCCAATTCGACGGGCAAGTGTCAGTCTGGCGCCTCGGTCTCTGCCAGGGAACAGATACTACACTTTGATCCTCGTAGGACAGGTCAGTCTATTTATTCACTGTCCCACCACAAGATCAAAACTTTACGTAAGGAAAATAGAAGCTCTACGTAGGGAAAATAGGAGCTAGCCCTCCAAAAATGGCTCCAGCCGACGCAGCTTTGGTTTGCTAAGCAACCAAAGCCACCTCCGCCACGAAAGCGTCAGGACTAGCCCGACCTGTCCTGTTAAGTGCAATGGAACAGTGCTGCCCCAGGGTGCCATATTCCCTGCAGTTGAGTTGAGTAATAGAAGAGAATCGGAAGGTTCCCGATTAGCATATCAATGTGCAGCCTCAGTATAACCTCGTTAGCTAATGCATTGCACCGGCACACTCTGTCTTGATACTGATCTCACCACTATCCTCGGCCCTCTTGACAGGCGAGTGTCAGTACCGGCGCCTCGGTCACAGCTGGGGAACAGATACTACATCTTGATCCTGCTGAAAAGGCCGGAAATAGGGGGGCAACCGGTCTATTTATTCGCTGTCCCTCCACAGCAAAATGTGACACAAGATCGCTGCTTAACGTGGGGAAAATAGGGAAGCAGCCGGGATGATGGACAGGCTATAGCCACGCCAAAGAGTTGTAATACTACAAAACTGCTGTCTGTGGATGACTTATTCATATATATATATATATATATATGTATATATATATATATACGGGTTCCGTAACAATTTCAGTTACATTTAAATAGTATGTCTCTAGAACCGTTGAAAAATTCATTTTTTTCGGAGCATTTTACTTAAAACCATTCCCTAAGTCCATTGATTATGAATGCAAAATTTGGTTAGACTGCACCAATGTTTAACATGCAGTCACAGTGACAAAAGTGTTTGTTGTTGTACGATAAATAATAAGATAACAGAATTTATGTATATGTATATCGAACAGAGTGCAAGTTCTGTTTAGCATTAAACTTAAGTTTTGAATAGAACCCTCTATAAAGCACCTATAGAGGATTTTCCTTCCAAACTTTATACTTTGAGAGACAGAGACAGTTGTTACATATTATATAACACCATGTAACTTCTTTTTTCCTTTATCAGTTCCTTTGTGAAAGGGTTAATTTTCTGATTGAGTATGTCTAAAAAGTATAGAATATGTCAAATTCTTCACATTAATTTTTTAAATCCCGTGTTCTGAAGGAAGTACCGTTAACACTTGTCTATGTTTTAAAAATAAAGTCTTTTTATATATAAACCATACATACCAATTAGTATGTTCAATTGTATGAATGATTGTGTGGCTGTCCAATTGATTTGTCAGATTTCTGTTATAACTTGAAGCTCAATTATAGGATTGTAAGCATATAATATTGTCTGCTATGACTCAAAGATGGTGATTAAGACTCAGAAACGATAAACATATGAAAGAACAAGTGTGTTAATGCATTTTTCTAAATGCCAGATTCGTCAAATTTGGCACTTTTTCTTCCGTACCCTTTTTAATGAAATTATATCCAACTTCATTTTGAGCTCGAAAAAGATTTATTTTTGATAAGATAAACTTCATCTTACGAATTTTTTCAAACCGCACAATATCAGATGGTGAAATATCTTTTTTTTATACGTGCACATGTTTGTGCTTCCACTTATATAATTTGGAACTTGTTTTTCTGTTTGTTTGTTTGTTTGTTTGTTTGCTTGTTTGTTCCAGCACTCCTGTCCAAATCGTTTTGTCTCCAAACTTGGAAATTGGCATCGGTACTCCACTACGCCCCGTCTAGAATGTTTTTTTGATTTTTGGTAACCATTTTTAAAAAACTTTTACGGCTTTATTCCGAATGGTTTATGGATAAAAACTAGATTCCTAAGATGTTTCTCGATTATTTCACTCTATTTTAGATGTTTTCCCAGGGATATCGTAAATAAAACCTTTTCTGCCCATATTTATTCTTTGATGGAACGTTTTACATGACTTTAAATTTTGACGCTACAATTGTTCGATTATTGACTACGATGGTATGTTTGAACATTCTACGTCCAATAAACTTTTAAAACAGCTCTAGTTGAAACTTCTAAACGATCTCAAAATTAGAATACTTGGATTATAAAAAACTAGCAAAAAAGCCACTGAAAATATATATACTCCTCGCTTATGATCTCTGAAAATGAGACACATTTCCCCTTTACGTTTCACTGCAAGAAAAGAGAAAAAGGTTTTAACCTGGATATGACCCCTGGAATTGGAGAAATCCTTCTTGATTTGACCCCAACATAGAAAGGAGAAATTTCTCCGTCCCGACTTTGTCCCCTAAAAGTAAATAAAAAGTTCATTCCACTTTTTTTTACCCTAACGAAAGAAAAAGAACCTCTATTTTCGATTTTGACATCTTCAACCTTAAAATGGAAAGATATCTCAGATTTTGACTTACATCTAAATAAAAATCACCTACTTCGATTTTGCTCCAAAAATGAAAAATGAATAACCCTACGATTTTTAACCTAATTTTCTCTTAAATTCACCCCTAGATTTTGATTCCTAACTTTGTAAAATGAATATTCCCCCACAATACCCACACCTTGAAGTAATAAAAGAGAAGTTCCCTTTCGATTTCGATCCCAAAAATTTAAATAAAGAAGTTCGCCCGTGATTGTGAACATGGAATATGAAACAAAAAATTCCCTGAAATTGAGAAAAAAAAAATCCTCTCCGATTTTGACCACAAAAAGAGAAAAAGTTCTTCAATCTCGAATTTGAGAACTAAAAGATTGGAAAAAGGAATTCCCTTGAATCAAATCCTGAAGTAAAGAAAAAAAAAACCTATCCTCAATTCTGATCCTTAAATTTGAAAAAAAAAAATTATTTCGATATTGATAGGATAAGTGTTCTAATATGACATCACGGCGTCATCCACTATATGCACATACCAGAGGTTCAGTTCAGCATTTTAGGTTGCCTTAATAATCCTTATAATGTTACAAATCATTCTTGGTAGCGTTTGCTTGTTCTAATTCGGCACACATTATGGATACTTTGAATCGTATGCTCCAGCTGCGATACAAAGTTTAGAGAGTGGAAGTGAACAACAAACCTTTCACAAGTGTAGATTAATAACTTTTTTGCATTATGCTCTTTAGTACTGAATGTAAATTTAGTAAATAAATTAATAAAATGAGATATAACTGGAGCCATTTTCTCACTAGGCCACATTCAATATCCATCGGTAAATCAGAAAATATTCTTCTATGGAAGATTATCATTTTATAATATCGTTCTGATCATCTGAAGTTTTCGGATTTTCATAACTTGGAAACTCGAAATAGGATTATTTATTCAAGATGCAAGTTAGGGGAATAATAGGATATCTGAGTTCAGAACTATTTCCATATACTGTGATTCCATTAATATTATTTATTGGGAGCTTCTAACAAAATTCGTAAAATTACTTTAAAAAAAAAAATTGTAAAGTCACCCGAAGATATGCATTATTCAGTAGTGGTATTATCGGTACCCTATGTCTTCTTTAAAAAGCGATTTTATGAATTTGGGTGAAAGCACTCAAGAGAAAAAAAATACCAACATAAATAAAACATGTGAGTATTAGTTTGAGTCAATGAATTCAATTTTTGAAGTTATGCTTTGTTATGCTGCAATATCTACCTTGAAAGAAGGGAATCATTACTGTGTAGTGATTCAGAGATGGATGTCACTTAGCAAGCAATTGCTTTGAAACGTTGCAAACATACTCATTACAACACACACACACACACACTAGATGAGACCCCTTGGCTGAAAGTTTAAATAAATCTATTCAATTGAATGTTTCGAATCCTTAAACTCCCAAACCTTCCAGTGGCCGATATTATGGAATTGACCTGTGGGAATTACAACCTCCATTCAAAGAGTTATAGTATCAAATACCACTTAAAATGAGGGATCTACAAAATGAAATCAGAACTACCGCCTCAAAAGAGTCTCCACTTAATGTTCATGTTCTAATCCATCACACTAATGGTTTAGAGTGAATTTTGAAACTCTTATATCGTAACAAATTACTCCTGATACGATATTCGATGAGCAAATTTAACAGAAACTTGGAAACGACATTTCAGTATGAAAATAGCATCCTATAAAGTTTCTTAGCAAAG
This sequence comes from Thysanoteuthis rhombus, assembly GCA_963457665.1. Lineage (NCBI taxonomy): Eukaryota > Metazoa > Mollusca > Cephalopoda > Oegopsida > Thysanoteuthidae > Thysanoteuthis > Thysanoteuthis major. The sequence continues at coordinate 63,355,014 of OY735198.1, read as the reverse complement.
AAACAACTTTTAACCTCATGTCTGGTTATTTGTTGTCACAAATTTTCAAACCTTTTCTGTTCTTGTTGCGATGAGGTTTCAAACTTTAGAAGTTGAAAATGAGAAAGAACGTTATTCAAACAGACCTCAGGTTGGAAACTAACAAGAAACGTGTCTTATTTGTTCAATAACTGATAATGTACGAATTCTTTACTTTTAAAAGAAGGCAAGGGAGGCACAAACATTTGGGATTGTTTCAATTCAGAAAACATTGATAACTTTGACAGGAATATTTTTTTTAAAATTATGTGCGGAACATAATCACATAGATCGTCAGTGTGTCCTGGTTAAGACCATTATTTGAACAATGTCCTTTCGTTGTTAACATTTGAATAACCAAGGGCAATAATTCAAGCAATATGGAAATTTGTTAAAAAGATTGATGTTGATATCAAGTGATTCAAAAAAAAAAAAACAATTAAAAAAAATATTTTAAACATAGGAATTACTTCAGTTCCATATAATTGACGTCTGAAAAGCCACCTGACCCGAATTATTGCTTTGTATTGAGATTTAATGATAATACTTGTTATTTCTCTCTTTTTTTTTTTTTTGATGAAACTGAAATGAGATATAAATTGAATTATATTTGCCGACCTGAACCAATACTTTTTTTTCCTTTACTGATAAACACCTTAATAGTGTGTTTGAGAAATGTATACACACCAACATTTTTATTAAGAATCGACTTTATCAAAATAAATGTAATGTAATGATGCCATATTTGAATTATATATTTAAAATGAGTGCAGAAAAATTATCAATGTACAAAAAATTGACGTTTTAATAATGATGTATATAGAGTTTGAAAGTTCTGTCTTATAGCTGTGAAGTGAGTATGTAGATAGCAGATAGAAGAAGTTAGATAATGAAAATTGTTTAAAAATATATATGAATATATACTGGTTTTTATTTTCGAGGGCAACATCTGGTTTGTTCGGATTAAATTTATTGACTTGGTCAAAACCAAGTCATTTGCACAGGTTCCCAGTGTATGAATAATGCTAATCACGAATGAGTATAAAATACACCGATTTTTTTTTTGTTGTTTTTGCTCTTCATCCGTTGAAACCATTCTAAAAATTTCAGTGTTGTATTTATTTTGAGTTGGTAATCTTGCGTATTTTATAACTATACTAACATTGCACCATTCTACTTGTGAGCACATGCCATCATCATGCTAAGACCCATTGCTTTCATTTGGCATGAAGACTCACAAGTTATGACATAGGCTGATGAGGTTGATCAAAGAAATAATTTTGTGTCACCTGTGATAATTTCTAGCCAATTGTATCAGTTTCAAGAATAATTGAGTTAACTATTGGGATTTGCTATGAAACTCGAATTATTTTTCACCTAAAAAATAGTACGGTGGATATGATCACCAAAAGCCATTGGAAGTAGAATTAGTTTTCAATCTTTAGAATATGTATTGCAGCTAAATAATTGAATTACCCGGGGTAATTTGGTACGAGGAGGCAAAAAAGAGGCAAAAAAAGATAAAAAATAGTTGGTTAACTAATGCCATTGAGGACAGCCAGAGGTTAATATTCACTTAAAAAGCTTCTTTATAGTCAAACAAAAGCATTTAAAAGGCTAAAACAAACCTTGTGCAACCCTGAGAGACGTTTTCAACACATTTCCTAAGATCATGACATTGTGAAAGGACAATATTTGAAGATTGATGGACTCAACCCGACTTTTGCATGCTTTTTGCATACTTTTTGCATGGCCAGTTTTATGTTATTCCTCCAAGGGTTGGATCCCTCCCCTCCGAAAAAAAATTCAGATCGGCACCAGATGAGGAAGAACAAATGTTGAGTATCAAAAAGCCTTATCAAACAAAGAGACACTATTTGTTTGGTTTCGGAAACTAAAATATGTATATTTTTTTAAGCAACTACATTCTTTGTGTATGAATAACGTAAATTCTCCGTTATAATCCCATGTTGTTATGTTACAATGTATTTCCCCCGGGCGATGCCGAGTATTTATGCGAGTTTCTTATATATTTTGCCCCCATTTATTTATTTTTTATTTTTACTGTTTTGTTTTCTTTCGGTTTTAATGAAGTCGAAGTCTTATCACTGTATATCGTTCATAATTTCGTGATCTTTTCACATTCAAGAAGTGAAGTTTATATCAATTACTATCTGGGATGCCCGGTGCTGCCCAAGGAAAAAATCTTCGGGCGAGCTTGTATAGCCCAATCCTAAAAAAAGGAAGAATAATTGCAAAAGCAAAAAAAAGAACTATATAAAAAAAGGAATAATGGCCAGATTGAAAAGGAAGAATAATTACCAAGATAAAGCGAAGCAAAACTGTCCAGGAATGTTGAAAAATATAAAGAGATAAAATAAAAAACAGCAAGAATAAAAAGTGAAAAATACGAATGAATTTCAATTAGAGACCTAGACAAAAAAGTGGTATGAAGATGAACGAGAAAGTAATTTAAAGCAAAAATAGATAATGATGTAACTGGTGAACAGAATGTAATAATTCAAAAGTATATGGAAGTTATTTAATGGCAAATGAGACTTTTTTTTCACAAAACACTCAAGTAACAAATACAAAATATCATCATCATCAGTCTTTTAACGTCCATCGTTGGACATAGACCTTCCCCAGGATTCGTCACAATCCTCTAACATGAGTGTTGCAGAGCCAGTATTTCCTGAATCTGTCCAGTTCATCTCTCCATCTTGTGTTTTGTCACCGTCAGTTTCTTATGTGATCTCTGGGGATCGGTGTTGTGAGACGTGATGTCCATCGGTTGTCCTCCATTCTTGCAACATGGCCTGCCCATTGCCATTTGGGTTTTTTTGATAGTTTCGATGATGTCACGGACACCTGTTTTCCCCATGGTTCGTACAAAATATCAGAGTACGTCCTATATAGGGTTTCCAGACTTTTTGTAAATAAATGTATGTCCGTGACAATTTATGTAAATTTCCAGTCGAACTAAAGGCAAGTATTTATGCCCATGCATCCTATATACTATCGAATGGGATCAATCAATCATCATCATCATCATGATCATCATCATTCACTCAACATCCGTCGTTAGACATAGACATTCCCCACACTTCTCTATCGTGGGCGTCACCGAACCTGTACATTCTGTCTAGCTTGTCCCTAGATGTAGTGCCCTGCCGACGTCGGTTACGGATGTGATCTCCACGGATCCATCTCGTGAGTCGTGATGTCAATCACTGGTCTGCCATCCTTGCAACATGGCCAGCCCATTGCCATTTGAGTTTTTCAATCGATTCTGTGATGTCAGGGGCTTCTGTCTTCTCCTGAATGTATTGTGCTGTCTTGTGGTTTCTCCATGTGAGGTTGAGCATAATTCTTTCATGTGCACGTTGCATGGTTCTCAGGTCAGTCTCTAAGTCAGATTCCATGTTTCAGCAAATAAGTGACAATTGGGAAGATGCATTGGTTGTATTTCTTTTTTTTTTCAGAATTAATGGGATCTTATTATTTTTGAAGATTGACTGTGCTCTGCCAAAAGCTTACCATCCTAGGGTGATTCCCTGCTTGATTTCTTCTTTTGAGGGTTTCATCGAGATTCGTTGTCCAAGGTAAATGTAGTGATCTACTTTTTTCTGTTCTATGTTCTCGATGTTGCTTGGATAGTCACCGATTATTGTGATTCCTTCATTTTCCCAATCCAGTCTTCAGTAGACTATCCTGAGGGAGGCTGTTGAGAGTTTGGATGAGCTGGTACTGCTTTTTCTTATCCCTTTTGGAGCTGAAAGCGCTCTGAGTCCCCATGTAGCCTCATAAAGTGAGCTGCTGTGACTGTATATGTGTTGCAGGGCTCCGACGTTTACTGTTGTTATATCTTGTAGAGTGATGGTTTCCATGACTTCAGAGATTTCCATTGAGTCGAAGGCTTTTTTAGATGAATAATCCAAGTTTATATATCAAGATTTTGGAAAAAATGTTGGTGTTAAGATATATTTCTGTAGTTTACACGTACGAAAACATGCAATCATACACACGCTTACATACACACATATTTCCAAATTCATACTCATGAAATTGCTTGAAAATAAACGATGAAATGTATCAGTCCATAATTTTTATAATCATGGTTATTTATCATTTCCAGCTTAGTCAGACAAAAAGATAAGTTATCGTTTGAGCTAAGATTATAAGGACTAAAACTGCAATTGATAATCATCCATAAAGATCGAACTCACTTCCCTTGCAAGATGATTGCAACCATTGCTCCACTGTGAGTATCCTTCCGATAACTCCTTACCTTAGTTTAATATGGCACCAGGCCATACATTTCAAGTATATATCGAGAAAGGAAATGTTTTCAGTAGTAAGGGTATGGTAGACAAGCTTGCAAACTATAATACAACCAGGTGGCTAAAAGTTATTTTTCTGAGCTTGGGATAAATTTGTTGGGCACCCAGTGAGAATAATACTTGCTATACTACTAAACTACTCAGCAAAACGCCTTTGCTGACCACACGTGTGTAAATCTGCAACAATGAATTCCTTTGCTTAAGGGGGATGAATAAAATAGATGCAAACGTCTCTTGAATTGTTCTCGCCTTCTTGATAATTTTAAATTTGTATGCAAAAACAAAAACCAGAGGCTACAAGAAAACACACACAATTGTAGTGATCATACTTTATAAATAGACATGCATAAGCTGTCCTAAGCGTGGAAATTGGAGTAATTTTAGCATGAAAAGTGTTAAAAAGGTTAAACAAAGAAAATAAACCTATCCCTCAGCTGCTGACAGGTATTCATGTGCCATAAAAGCACTGTTTTCTTTCTCTGAAAGTAATCAGGAATTGGCGTGTGAAGGATTCGATGGAAAAAGATAACGAGGAAAACAGGTTTTTGGGTGAAAATTATTGATATATCCTAAATGATGTCTAAAGAATTCCGAGTGAATTGGCTGGCATTTGTCTAGCTATCATGCTATAGCCAGATTTAATTCACAATTACCTCACTTTAGTGATCCACATAATGGGTAATCTTGACCGTAAAATGTCATCATTTAATTTCTCAATCGAGAACATAGACGTTGATGTCGCGGTAGAATCCAGAAAATACATCTACCTGTATAACATGCCATCTAATCGGCAAAATCTTATGTCTGTAAGAATTGTCAAGTGAGACAAGTATTAGATGTTATTTGAAGAGTAATCTCTCTTATTTATGCACTTATTTGCAATTTAAAATTCAGGCCTCATTCTGGTTGAAAAAAACATTCGATGCAGAACAATAAGGTTTATCAATATCCCAAACTTACAGATCAATTAAAAATATTTGTTTATTGCTGTCAATTTTTACAGCATGAATAAACCAATGTTCGATAAGCTTAACAGTCTTGAACAAGGCCAAAATAGTAGAGCAGAAATCAATCATGCAAAGTGAAAAACACAGCAAGCATAGAGTGATGCTTAATGGCGACTTGTATATGGTCTGACTAATATACAGCCGTAGTTAATAGGCTTGGTCCTAATTTCTGTTCGTTGGTCCACATAAACAAGGGAAATATTCTTTATGATCTTGAGAAGACTCATTATCATTTAAAGAATAATTCGGAATACTGAAATTGTCGTTCACGTAACTTTTGTTGAATCGTTTGTGTGGCTCACCATACTTAGAATGAATCAATCCGGTCGTTGTATGGGCCACTAATTATTTTTGTTGTCAAAATTTTCTGTGTAAAATTCTCTTTCTGTATAGATTGTATACCTGAAAAAGGCTGGTGAATGTGTTGGTCAAAAGATTGTATTAACAAATCAGTTAAACGAATAATCTATCATGCTTGTATTTGGCGCAACATCAAGCATATTTGGTGCCAAGTGAGGCACGTCCCCATCGGTAATTGAAAAGCCTATGAGCTATCACACCAAGATGAGACATTCAGAGGTTGAATAACCCAACTACTCTTGGAATAATTTTAAAAAAAACAACTACTTTTCACATATTATAAAGCTTAGTATAATCCGTTACAAACCAAAAGTATGTGTCTCCAAAGTGGGGGCGGCCAACCTATCTTGAAAATCAACTTTCAGAGCTCAAACAATAACCACTAGCGCAAGTAACTAGGGTAAAAAGCTGTAGATTTGAAATCACTGCCTCATCAGAATGAACCCTGTCCTTGAACGCCGCTTTCATTATCATCATCATCTCTTCAGTCGGTTCTTGGACGTAGAACTTCTTCACTATTAACCAGACCTCTCTGACATGGGCGTTGCAGAGTCAATACTTTCTGAACTTGTTGATTTTGCCTTGCCATCTCATATTTCGCCGTCTGCGTTCGTGCGTATAATCTCGAGAGATCCATATCCTGAGCAGGATGTACTGCAGTTGTATGATAGAGTTGCAACATGACAAGACAATTACCATTCAATTTTCCTCATGGTTTCTATGATATCTCTGACCTCTGTCAATCCTCTGATATACAGTGTTGTTTTTTTTTAATCTATCTTCATGTGAGGTTAAGCATGATTCTCTCGTTGCGTGGTTCTCAGCTTCAAGGTTAAAATTTTGCTCAGGTTCCATTTTTCTGCTTTATAGGTTGAAATTAGAAAAAAAAAAGTTTCCCCTTGTAATCCAAAATTCAAATGCCCCAATGAATTCGCAAGCTGGAATGTCGTAAAGTGAAGAAAAAATTAGCATTCATCTATATGGAGGGGAATTCTTGAGCGTTCTGAGACCCAAAAAATGGTGATTATGATATGTCAATGTTTGAGATTAAAGGAGACAAGTGTAATAGAAGGACAAAGACAGAGAGACAGAGAGATATAGAGAGACGGACAGAGAGATAATAAAACAGCATTGCTGCTGTAAAAGCTTCTAACAAAACGAACGATAACAGTTTCATTTTGTTCTCGTAAAAGTGAAATAGGGGCGTAAGATGAACTTCCAAAAAGCAGGGGATAATTGCATTTGTAAATGAACTATATTGGACTAACAAAAACAACATACGGCTGCTTTTTTTCTAAATATTTGTGTGAATATTCACTTCCATCGCAGACTTTCTAATTAAATTTGTGACAATAATATGAAAACCTATTGCAATGTTAATAAACCAATTACCCTTCCTTTTGGGTTAATTAAATATTTATTTCAAACCTTTGTTTTATCTAATGTACAATATACCATCCTAGAAGTTGCATGTGTGGGAAATTAAGTATCCAAGGGGTTGCCCTACATTATTCAGTCTCCAAAGTGTAGATGTTTGCATATTCATAAGATACACAAAGGGTGACTTGCAACTTCAAACGGTCCGTATCTAACAAAGAACAAAAGATTCCTCCCGACAAGTTTGTCTTACTTTGTAAAAAAACAAAAACAAAGAAACAGTTAATGATATTAACAACGAATTCTGAACGGTTTCAACGCAAACGAAGTATGATTCTGAAGTAATTCAACCATTTGTAGGTTTAGAATGATTGAGTGCTTGGTATCGATGTTGCAAATATTCGTAAACGCATTTTGAAATGGATAAAATGTAATGTATTATGATTTTTGTTATACTGATGCCTAGCATAATATACATATATAGAAGGAGAAGGATGTAGGCGGTAAGTGTAATGATATAGAGATATTCACAAATGTATCTAACTTGTAAGCTAGGTTTCTTAAACTAAGTTGAATGTGGCACACACAAACACACATTTATATACATGTGTGTATATAAGGAGTGTGAGACAGTACAAGTGTTATTTGCTGAGCTTGGCTTAATTATAGCACATGATCACATGCGTGGCTCCCTGTGGAAATCGAATTCACTATTTAGCCGTAATAATCAACAAAACAATCATGATTAAGCTTACGCCACGATAAAGCAACCAAGAGACACGGAACTACCAAATGCTCGGAAAACTTTCCCCAGGATGAATAGATTGAAAAAAAAAATTCTATTGTTTTCTTCAAAAGTACTTAAACTGTCAATCAATGCAGTGTTACGAAATGTACGGCTCACAAAAGGTTGCAGTGGACGCCTGTATTACTTCTTATCCGTATGCCCTATTCAAATTATTTCCTTAAACACATTCACTCTCTCTTCTTACCCCTCTATCTCACGCATATACACATACACACCTTACCAGCACCATGCTCGTACTCAATCTCACACACAGAGGCACAGGCATAGGCACACACACATACACACACGTACACGTACACATATACATTGAGATTTAATTGCTAGTGAGGTCATCTTGTACACAATTTCTGTCGAGCAGTTGGTAAAATCTTTGTAACGTGTATACTTATATATACATATAATTGTTTTGTGGATATGAAGTGATCCGACAGAATGGTGATGAAAGTGTTAATTGGAAAGTGAAGGGAAAACTAGAGAAAAAGCAGGTATTACATCTAATTTTTTCCATTATCACTTGGGCATGTTTCGATGCATTTTGATGGATGCCAACCATCTTTTCCAGGAGTAAAACTTGCAGCGGTGCAGAGATTTTTTTTTTCTCTTTATCAAGATAATATCCTTATTTCTCTTCCCAACCTCAAAGATGTCACAGCGAAATTTCCTCTGCAATAATTTTTTTCTAAAACATAGCCCGCATCCGTTGGAATGCCTCTACATAAGTTCATTTAATTATTAAAAAACGTTGAGATGTGACACCTGCTTTCTTGAAAGTTTTTCTCTTCAACTTTAACTTGTCACTTTCATCAACACAGACACAGACACAAACACATACACACACACACACACACACACACATATATATATATATATATATATATATATATATATATATATATATATATATATATATATATATATATATACTTTCTCCAATTACCGGTGGGTGGCGTAATGTCCGAGAATTATTTGAAGCTCATTTGTATAATTCTGCCGTGAACAATAAAGATGCAATTATGTATGCGAGAATGCGTTTAAAAAACCTAAGAATGAGGGTGAGAAAAAAAAGTCCTCACTTTATTTTCTCGAATGAGCTCCTGAACTCAGCAATAGAAAATAGCTTCAACGGACAATGCACCAAGGGAAATTCTATTCGAACAAGGATAATCGTCTATATAAATCGAGGGAAGAACAATACGTTTAAAATAATACTTGTACAGATATTCACACGATTCCTCGCTTGTGCAAATTTGTGTGAGCACAGGCATGTTCCAGGGCGCATTTGTGTCTTATTTAGTATAGGGTACTTACAAACATCTATGAAATATTTTAAACAAAGTTTATGTTTGTAAATAGAAAGATAGAGAGGGGGGGAAGATATGCACAGAATGATAGATGAAGTGTATAAATATAAACAAAGTATATATATATACATTAGATTACAGTTTTTTCATACCTTGGTATTCATTTATGAATGGAGTTCTTTAGAGAGTGAATTTTGCGCTAATCGTTGAAGCTGTGCATTTTCTGCCCACACTTCATTGATTCATTCTGGGTAACCAAATAAAATATAAGGAGGAGGCTCATTTGAACCTTTTTGCTGCATCAGACCAAAATGGGAGGAAAATCAGCATGTAATATCATCCAGGTACCATCCTTCTTTGATTGACGACATCTAAAAGAGGGCCATAATTACCCACACAAAAGAACTCGAGAGGTTACAGACGAGCTGAATGTCAACTATCCAACACTTGTTTGACAAGAATAAAACTGTTGAAAAGCAAATATGCTCACATGTTGTGCAATGGTCCCTGCAGAAATTGAACAAATCAGGTTACGAAATTCTACACGCCTACCTTACTGACGAGTCCTCTTTCTAATCGACAATCACTTTTTCAAGCATTTCAGCTACTTCATGCAAGGGATTAATCAACAACTGCGCAGCAGCAGCTCAAAACACTTTCGATTGATTCATCTGATTCGGGAGCCAAAGTCTATGATTCGGGAATTCCTGGGCTTATTTCTAATAGGCAAAAAATGAGTAGATCCTGAGAGTTTTTATTTCAAGCGATAATTCTATAAGATGCGATACACTGTTTTAAAATTGATGATAATCTACAATTTCTTTACTTTTACATTATTAATAGATATGTCGCATAAATATATAAAAACAATTATTTCAATCAACAAACATCCATTTTTCAACGTAATGTCCTTTCTTGTCAAACAATTTTATTTAGTTGCAAATTTTGATCCCATAGATTGAACATTACATAGTTGAAAGTACAAAGAAAATTATGTCCAGTCCAGCTATGATTGTAATGGTCCATCCTCTCATCCACACGCACGCACACACACACACACACACACACATATATATATATAGTTAAATAATCCATATCCTTGATTAGAACATTATTGATATATATATATATATATATATATATATATATATATATATATATATATATATATATATATATATATATATATATATCAGTACAAGTCTGATTGGAAACTCAAGACAAGATAATACTAATTTCTTTTATTCAACTTTATCATTTACGTACCAGAATGTGAATACCTGGATCCATTGAAATCGAAACATTGTCCAAATGTTTGTGATCCACTACTTTCCATCGCACTAGTGGCCATTACAGAAGTAAAAGAAAACCGTCAATATTATTAATGTTTTAAACATTGTAATATTTTTCAATCACCTCTGTATGTTTCGTGATTTGTCCGTATATCATCAAAATATCAAAAAAACAGATTTTTCTTTCTTTTTAGTTTCCACTAGGTTTCAATGGTGGCAGTTCGATGTACAGAGTGTAAAAATTCAAACCTCTCAGTGATCCATTAGGAGGCAAGAGAAGTAACTTGATCATTCCTCATTCTAATATTTTGGTTAATCGTTCACAACACGACACGCTGCCAGAAGACATTGGTCATTTTTTTTTTGAATGACGTTCCAGACTTGTATTTGAGCTCACAAAAGTGAAGACTAGTCTATGAACGAAGGTTTTTTTTTTAACCACACGAGCTGCTGAGCATGATTTTTCAATAGAACATATTAAGAACCGAAAAAAATCTTTAGGATTCTTGGAAATCAATCATGTTTGTGTTTTTAGCGGTAGGGCAATAAAACTGAAGTCAGTGACTTTTGATTGGAACCTGGGAGAAAACGAATGATTAAATGGCGTTAAAGACTGAAATAAAAGAGAAAAAGAGTTTGGAAAAAAAAGAAATACCAGGGCGAAGTAGTAATTTTTCATTCATATGAGCACAATTCTCACTCATGGCCTGCGTGATTGGTGGTAGTTATACTTCCAACAGACGATTTAAATGCTTGTACATCATGAAGGGACACAATCCCATAAAGAACAAGAATACGTGTTATGAAATTAACATTCTTAATGGAGGTTTTCTGAAGGCAAACATTGTTAATAATGATGGAATGAGAGGCTTTGATATTCTGTGGTAAATCATTAATCTCATATGTTTATGACTTTCTATCATATACCTATGCAATAGCCCGGAGTAATCTATTAGATGAGCACGACACAGAAGCGCGGGTTGTCCTGGGACACCAAGTATCACTAATGAGTCTTCAAGAGATGTTGTAGACAATTGAGTAAGGTAACCACTTAAAGACCCCAATGAAGCAATTTGCCCTAATTCCATTGAAAACGATCACTCCAGACATCAGAGAAATTGATATTAAAAAAAATCCTCCAAGCTTTGATAACTATTTCACTAATTGGTTTATTATCCTGGTTCATTTGGTTACAGCGAAGTATGTTAATTTTACCTATTCTCCTCTTATTGACATCATCGAAGTTGTATGGAGATTTTTTGGTGAAAAAAAATGACTGGAGAATTGAACGTGATCCCTATTTATAACATCTTTGATAGTAGCTATGGCATCTAAAAAGACATTGGCCGTTATAACTAAGGTGTCCGAGATTTCAAAGTGTGCATTTTGTTATGAAGGGACGGCAAAGTGTTATGGAGGACTGATAATATTTTAAGACAGCTTTTACGCTCTTTATATTGTCTAAGCCGATGGCTAGTACGAAACATCATCAGTATATCTAAAGTGGGTCGTAAAATCGGAAATGTTCTTGCCATCTGTATCTTTAGGCAGGGGGGATGATGATTTGAAAATGTTGCTCAAAGAAGTGACCTAATAAAAGATATAATGCCTAGAATAAAAGGGTTCAAAAGTCAAAAGCCTAATAACATGCGCGCTTTTCTCCTGATCCTGATAGATAACAGACGTTTGGATGTGTTCTTTTGTAAGTTAAGAAGTAAGAGTTTAAAAAAAAACCTTTTCAAAGTTCTTTAAGCAAATTTGATCTATAAATACACTATATATATATATATATATATATATATATATATATATATATATATATATATATATATATATATATATATATATATATATATATATATAATGGAACTGGAGTAAACGTGTCTTCATTTGTGAATTGAATAATTTATAGATTAATTAATCAGTAGGCTAAACATACTTCGGGAAGGGTCTCAGTAGCATGTGTGTACCGTTTAGTGGGTGAGAGGTTTCCATAAAAAACAAATTTAGCATCAGATATTTTGCTTTGAAAGCATAACTTCCTGGAAGGTCATCATGGCGACTTCAGACTGTATCATATCTGTGACAGTTTTGTGAAATATTCTGTCGGAAATAGTAGCAGCACTTGTGGGTATTTTTATTTTTATTCTATTGATTGTATTGGTCAGAGGAGGAGGTATTTTTGAGCCTCAGTAGTCATGGACACTGGGCAGCTGAGTAGCAGTTTAGTGTTATACGACTGGTGTATATATAGAGTGATAATTTATACATTGTACAATGATAAAAAAGTATAGAGGATACAGGAAAAACCAATGAGAAAAAGTACATGATTTACATTGACAGATATTTGGGAATGGCTGATTGGATCGACACAAAAATCTATCGATAGAGTTTTTTAATGTTTAGTGTTTTGAGCGGTATAGATTCTAGACTCTTTCTCTCTCTCTCTCTCTCTCTCTCTCTCTCTCTCTCTCTATATATATATATATATATATATATATATATATATATATATATATATATATATATATATATATATACATATGTTTGTTTGCGTGTGTATATGGAAATATATGTATATATACACACACATATATATATATACATATATATATATATATACATACACACACACGCATGTATATATATATATATATATATATATATATATATATATATATATATATATATATATTGATGTTATTATTTTTGCACCAATAATAACATATAATTGGCTCATATGTTTATCATGAAGTGTTGATATATACTGATATCTTATACATTGATTAAATGGAAGTTCTCAGGTAAGTTATTGATTAACTTCTTACCTAATCGTTTTCGTTTGGTATGTTCAGTTAAAAAAAGGTCACAATGAAGACGTTTCAGTTTACAAATACTAAAGTAAATACCCACCCTAACCACCAGCGTAAATTGCTGCCCAAAATAAAAATATAAAATAGATGAAGGGAAATCAGATAATGTTCAATGTATTTGTTTTCAAAATTGATTTAATACCACCTTTTACACATTTAGAAAAAAGGGGACAGAAGTTAAAGAAATGGGCTATAAAAAGAGGATGCTTGGCTAATACGAAAACAGGGTCAGGCTGATGAAAAGGGGAGGTCTAATGTAGAAAATGGTTAAAATGAATGAAGGGTCATTGGGGAAAGTTTAAAATGGGCGGCCATCCCTAATAAAGTAGGGCTTATCTTCGAAAGTGGTCTACTTTCTCGAGTTCTGTGTCCTCGATTTCGACCTAGGGCAACGAATCTCCATGAGACCCTCAAAAGAAGAAGAAATCAAGCGAAGAATCACACTAGGATGGCAAGCCTTTGGCAGAGCTAGCTCAACCTTCAAAAATAATAAGATCCCATTAATCCTAAAGAGAAGGGTGTATAACCAATGCATCCTCCCAATAGTCACTTATGGAGCTGAAACATGGAACTTAACCAAGAAACAGACCCGTAAGCTGAGAACCATGCAACGTGCACATGAAAGAATAATGCTGGGCCTCACATGGAGAGACCACAAAACAGCACAACACATCCGGGAAAAGACAAGAGTTAGAGACATCATAGAATCCAAAAAAATCTCAAATGGCGGTGGGCTGGCCATGTTGCAAGAATGGCTGACAATCGATGGACATCACGACTCACAACATGGATTCCCCGAGACCATATGCGCAACCGAGGCCGGCAAAATATTAGATGGAGAGATGAACTAGACAAGTTCAGGAAGTACTGGCTCCGTGACGCCCATGATAGAGAAGTGTGGCAAATCCTGGGGAAGGTCTATGTCCAACGACGGACGCTAAAAGACTGATGATGATGATGATGATGATGATATCTTCGAAAAAAAAGGTGAATGGTGTAAAAAAGGGGGGTCCAATGATAAAAAATGGTAGAAAATTTACAATAAGAGGTACATTGCTAAAGAAGTGGGGTGAAATATCAAGGAGAAGGGGAGTCAGCTTAATTACCAAAAAGAGGGTAATGTTGATAGTCACAAATAAGAGAGGACGAATATTTAAATAAAAAGAGAAAAAATATACCCAATGAAAGTAGAAAATATCATCCTTCGCGATTTTGAGCCTAACGTGGAAAATATTCTCTAAAGAGCGTGAAAAATCCTTTCAAACGATGTTGACGCCTAAAAGTAAAGAAAATCCCATGACTTTGATATTTAAAAGTGAAACAACAATAACCCCTCAACTATGAGCCCTAAAAGTTAGACGAAATCTTCCTCATTGATTTTGATGGCTAAGAGTATGAGGATATTCTCCTTTGTTACTGAACAAAATGTCTATCCCCGATTTTGACCATCTCAAGTGAAAAAAAATATGCCTTAGCCACTAAAATTTCAAAAATATTCTTCCCTCTATTTTGTCATGTAAAAGAAAAAAACAAAATCACCCCTTAATTTCGACATTTAAAAGTAAAAAAATAGAAAAGGAAGCTCCTCTCTCAACTTTGACTCCTAAAAGTGAAAAGTAAACCCTAGTTTTTTTGACCCCTGAAAGTTGAAATGAATATCTTCTGTCTATTTTGAGCCCTAAAAGTGAAAAATGAAAGCCTCCTTAACCACAAAATTCGAGGGGACTTTGACTTTTCAGTCATTTTTTTCATCCCCCCTGTCATTTTGACCCCCAAAGGTGAAGAGAAACCCCTCCGATTTCGACCACTGAAAATGTAAAAGAAATTTCTCTTAAATCTTGACTCGTAAAGTGATGAAAAAATACCCCTCGAGGTTTGCCCATGAAAATGAAAAAAAAATCTTCCTTTCCATTTTGGCCTCTAAAAGTAAAAGAAATCTTCCCATGTGTTTTAACCCCTGAATGTAAAAATACCCTCTGATTTCCACCTCTAAAAAGTTGGGGAATATATATATATATATATATATATATATATATATATATATATATATATATATATGCATGTATTTATTGTATAATTCTGTGGATAAAACACTTGAAGCATCAAAAATGCTTTTGACCTATATGCTAGTTAGAGAAAAAATTGAAACGCCATCAAGCTATCTGAAGATTGCATTATCTGCTGATATATATATATATATATATATATATATATATATATATATATATATATATATATATATATATATATATATGTGTGTGTGTGTGTGTGTGTGTGTGTGCGAACATTAGGACGTGAGACAGACTCAGGAGCTAGAATGTATAGACTTTCTGTTTATTAATCAGTTAATTCATAAATGAATTAATTCATGTGCACCACATTTCGAGAGCTGTTTCCATCTTCAGTAGCATGTGTGCGTGTATACCTCCCAGTGGTTAAATGCATTCCGTGGAAAATAAATAAGGAAGCCTAAATTTGGATCAAGGAAGAGGATTCCTTCAAGGTTATCCTGACGTGTGGGACTTTGTATTGTCCGTGGTGAAGTCTGTGTTTGTTGTGGCTAGATGTGATAGTAACAGTATTTGTAGGTCTTGTAGAGGTCAGAGAATGTCAGAGTTGAAGGTCGGTTCTTTATTTGATATTGGATCGCGTGGTTAGGTTTAGGATAGTATAGATGGTGGGTTGATTAGGTCAAGGAATTTCAAATGTATTATCCCTAAAGGTCACTGAAAGTTTATCGGCTCTGATTTGTACGTATGAAATACCATACAAAGGTTCTAGTAGGTAGGGGTCTGTGTGACTGTGAAGTTCCAAATATTAGATATACAAGAAGAACTGTGGATGTGAGGTTCTCAATAGTAGGAGGATTATGATGTTAAATATTGGTATGGTTACGCTTGTTAAGTTTAGTGTTAAGTCCATTAGTGGAGAGTGTCTTAAGTTTGTTGATCAGCATATCTTCAAGTCTTTCCAGATTTCCCCCCCCCAAATTCTGTGGGTGTATTTTCTTCTACTTTCCATTGATTGTGAATCTAGCGTCAGTGACAAAATTATGTCCGGGGGATGCAGAAGTGTATTTCTACGGGGGGCGGACTGCGATGATTTCGTGATCTGATTTTGTGTCTAAGGTTATTAAGTCTAATGCTGCATTGCCCTTGGGATTCCTTATGTATTGCAGTTTGCATCAGTTGCACTGTACCAGGTATATAGTATTCTTGTTACGACAGTCTGAGCTATGATATATGTAGAAAGTCTTTTTTTGTGGTCGAGCTAGCGTAGGTATTAGTATGCATAAGGTGGTTGCATAGACTATTCCTTTTATTACGCACTGGGAAGAATTTAGTGATCTCAGGGACGATGTTATGCGAGACTTTATTGTTCATTTCAGTGTTGTTGCTAATCATATCCTTGATGTTTTGGGGTCTGCAGTAGGTGATGACACTCAGTTCTACGAATATTTCTCTGAGATCTGTTTTGAATATGAGAACGTTCCATCTCTGGTTGATGATATGAGCTAAGGGTGGAAGTGTGTCAGGTTTATCTTTGTTAGAGCATGTGAGGGTTTTTTCTTTGAGTATTGTAGTTACAATTTTTTTTTTTTTTGGTCGTCTATATCCTAATGAATATCCTCGTTCAGTAAAATGTTGTAGCAGGTCATGATTTTGTCTGTTTAGTTCACTATCTGCTAAGCTAATTTCTCTAATTCTACGTGCTAGTGGAGAGGGTATTTTTTCGGGTGTGGGCCGATTAGAGTAAAGGTAATTATGTCTGTGGGTTGAGTGTAGTGGGTGGTCTTGATATTTTTATTACTTTGTATATGCGGGTGTCTGGGAAAGCTATAGAGTCATTGGATGTCGCATGATCAAATTTATTCAAGTAATAAGTGCTGCTGCTACTTCCGTTAGAATATCTCACAATCCGAAGTAGATAGATCCTAGCAGATTTTATGGGAGTAGATTCAATTAAATTAAGTCATTTTATCTATAATGCTGTTATTTTACATCTCTTTTAGGGAATGGATCATTATGTTATGGTATTCATTGGGGTGATCATTAGGGAGTTCTTTAGTTGTGTGCTTGCCTCTAAGAGGTATTCATCCAGCCCTCAAATGACTATAGTTCCCCCTTATCTGCTGTAGTGATTATTAAGCCTGTATTCTTTTCAAGTTTTTTAAAGGACTCTCGTCCCATAGAGGAGAGGTTATCATGTGGTAAGAATGAGTCATTGGAGTTAATCATGTAGACTTCAATGTCTTCCCTTACTGCTGGTCAAAATGTTTGGATAGTGATGTCAGTTCTCAGGGGTAGAAGATTTGTTGGGATCTTTGGGTCTATCTAGGATATAATTATCATAGTGTGATTTGCTGTCTTTAGCTACTAGTTTAATTTTCCTTTTCCTAAAAAAATCATAAAGGTCCTTCTTTAAGATGTTCCTGTTAAAGTGTGTGTAGCGGCAGGAATTTAGACCCTTAATCACGAGTTTAAAGGTGTCTTAAGTAAATCTAAATTTACTCCAGTTTATCACTTTGCCTTCCAGGTCTTTTTTGATTCTAATGATGCGTGGTAATTGTTTACTTAGTCTTCTAAAACTTGCATTAAGATGGTATTATGTTTTCAGGCCCCCTTCCATTTTTAGTGTTTTGGGGGATTCCTCGTCTTTTTGTTGCGTGCATGCGTGCACGTGTGTGTGTGTGTGTGTGTGTGTGTGTGTGTGTGTGTGTGTGATAAATGAAAGGTTATATTCAGGTTAGGGTTTGGGTTGAGTTTTCTGAATAGCTTGGATAGGCATATATAAGTTTGAGAAGGAATATTTTTCTTAGGGACTTTGTATTTGAGAACCTGGGGAGTGGTGGGCAGATTTTATCGGTGGTATTTAGTGTTTTTTGTTATTAGTATCTATGCAATTATTATTGATGTATTTGTTAATATGTGTGTGTGTGTATTTGTTTCTGTTATTGGTGTTAATGTTAGAGTCGATATGTATGTTATTGTTGTTGATTCTATAGGATTAATATTATCTGTATGTTTAGTGTTTATCTTATGTCTAGTAAGTGCATTAGTTTTAGTTAGGTGTATAGGTAGTTGATTGGGGTGGGTAGTATTGTTAGATGGTTTCTTTAATGCTCGAGTGCTTTGTATATTTTGGTTCTGTATGTACTGTTGTATTTTAGTGTTTTGTATTTATCAGTTTTATGATGTCAAATTGTTTTTTTTCTCTCCTCTAGGTTGATTTTGATGATATCTTGGATTTCTTTGTATTTGTCTGTGTCTATCAGTAGTTGTATTTTTTGTTCCAGGTTGATGATGTATTTGCAGGGGTATGCAATAGTTTTTCTGCAAAACTTGTGGATGTCGTCGATGAGATTTGTGGATAACACTTGTATCTTATTATTCCATACATTCAGGAATTTTATACCTTGGTTCCCTATAGAAGGGTGTAGGGTGATCCTGAAATTTATTGCAGTGTGATTGTATGTGCATATATATATATATATATATATATATATATATATATATATATATATATATATATATATATATATATATATATATATATATAGTCTAAAAAGCTTCACACTTTAAACACTAAACTTCGAAAAAAACTTTCCCAAATATTTTCGTGACACTTCAGTCACCTATTTTCCAATGCAGTTGATGTAATTTTTCCTATTTCCTTGATTTCCTGTATAATTTTTTTTTTACTATAGTACAACGTATAAATCGATTCTTGTTGGGTTCATCAGTTGTTTACCATTTAACCGCCATTCTTAATAATTCTAATTGCATATATACGCACACACACACATATATATATACATATATGTAATTCTATATGTAAATACATGTGTATATATAAGCATATATATATATATATATATATATATATATATATATATATATATATGTATATATATATATATATATATATGTATATATATATATACCTTTTATATGTACTTATATATGCTTTGATGAATATCAATAAAATGAGTAATTTCTGAAAATCTCTGATTTGATCTATAAAGCCATTGTACACTCCATCGAAAATTCAGTTCTACGTAGGGTCTGCGAATACCAGCTTTAACATCAGGTTCAATATCTACGAACATTCCCTCTAAAAAGATAACTTTTAAAATACAGCATCATCGTTATCAAAATATACCTGGAAATTCATAATAGAAAAATGACACCATTAATAAAACGGAAACTTATAACAAATTGATCAGTTCCCAAACATATAACACGATAGTGCTATCTATGTTTTGGGGTGATATTTATCATAATTGATTTTCCTAGCGAAAACCAGCTTTTCAATGAAAATAAAGGTTAATTTAAAAAAAAAAGACAAATCATAAGTTGTATGCAGACACTAAAAGACATCTTCTATCAAAATTTGTAGATATATGAAATTAAAAGATTAAAAAGATAAACAAAAATTAATTTCTTAATCTCATAAACCTAACAAATAGTCTAAATAGTCTAAATATTTACAAATCTCTAACCTATACAATTATTAACTATTGATACCACCAGTATTACCTGCATGATTGTTACAATAATTTTTTCATTAAAAACAAAACAAATCCAGACCTCAGTACGTTATATGATTTTTAAAAAATCATATTCAAGACGTCAAAAAATTTAACGTACAAAAAAGGGGTATATATAAGATTGATTTTAAAAGTTACTTGTAAATTATACAGAAGCAGGAAACTGATTTGCAGTGTGGATATATATATATATATATATATATATATAAAGAAGTTATATTATATAGAATGCAATACTTTTAAATACATTTTTGTAGTTACTCGGTACCGATGTTACGCGGTAACGAAACGAGTGGCCCCAGATCATGTAAATAAATAAAGAAAAGAGTGCTGTGCAGGGATTGCACGCACATCTACCAGAGAGCAGGTGTATACACAGGATCTGCTTTTACCAACTGAGCTAGCAGGTGAGAAGAATCGACTCATTTAAAACCTGTGACGTTGTGAGAACAATATTTCCCGGCAAGTGGTGACATTAGTTCCTGTACCAAGAAAAGTATCAATGATATTGTAAACTGTTTGTTCCAGAATAATTTTTCGGGTTAATTCCTGCTAAAACGCCCAAAACAAAAGTTAATAATCATTGTATAAAATATCAAAGGGAGAATATCGCTCAAAATGAAAATCATTTAATAGCAAGGAAAAACTTATATATATATATATATATATATATATATATATATATATATATATATATATATATATATATATATATATAGTGTGTATATGACATTCTCTAGTCTACTTTCTTTTTTCCTCCTTTCTCTCTTGTGTCCTTCTGTTTTATTCCAAGATTTCATTTTTTTAGAATATGAAGTGTTGTGACATAAGAAATATTTTTCTCTTAAAGTCCCCTCTCTTAATATGTTAACAGTTTTTTTTTATTGGAACGCTTTTTGACTTTCTTTACCCCTCTCTCTCTTTTTGTCTGGTTATTTGATTCCTTAAAAACGCCGTTGACCTTTTCAAAACTGTTTCTAACATGAAATTTCTCTCATCTTTGGAACTGCCGACTCACGATGCAATTAACTTGCTCCACTGTACTATGATGAAGCTGGTCTCACAGATTATCATTAAAAAAAAATTGAACTTCATTAGGTTCCCTTTGATTAAGGCAATAGTAAAACTGATGGTAATCCTACTAAATAACGCTATACTTCATAATTTCCATTGTCCCAAATTGTTTTAGCTTTTTCCGCCAAGAACGTCATTTCGTGCCGTTTGCATTCTTTTCTTTTTTTTCACTAAGAGAAATATGTAGAAGCCGGAATATATGGTCACCCAGAAGTAGAATTTCTAGTGAATATGTCAATGAAAGGAAAATTCCCAGCCGAGCTGTAACAAGTTTTACGTGGCCATCTAAGACACATGCAGAATTGCGTTACACTGATAGAATATCACGCCCTTACACTTGACTAATACCATCCACGCACTTATCGTCAAGTGCCGCCTCCAATTATCCTGATTAAGAACAGTACTTGTTCGAATAAATCGATTGCTTCTCCGAAAGGAACTCATCGTAGAGAACTTTCTAATCCTGCTGCATACACAGTATCACCTTGTTTGGATGAAGAAAGGTCTTTGCTACGGTAGGTGGTGGTTCATCTCGCTTCCACAGTAGAGAAAATTATCCTCTTTTCATTAAAATATAGATAGACGTATCACAACTGGAATCTCTTGTGAATTGAGCAGAATGTTTTCTTATCCTTAGTTTTATGATACACCAATCGTATATCGACATAGATATGTATGCGTATGTATATATATATATATATATATATATATATATATATATATATATATATATATATATATATTATTGTATCATCCACAGCCGTTTCGATGTATTACTTCTCTTCAATGTGGCTATAGACATTCTAGTATCCCATCAAGTACCGTGAGGCAGAATTGATACCTTCACTTCAGACCCATAGGCCGATATCCTATCTCTGGACTACGGAACTGGACAGACAAAAAGGCTGAATTTAAGCGTTATATCTAAATTACAAAGAAATCCCTCATCCACCAGAGTGCTTAATTCCTGTAGAAGATTATTGATCTATATATATAAATATACATATATACAAATACATATGTATATATGTATATATGTATATATATATATATTTATATATATATATATATATATATATATATATATATATATATAAGTATATATATATAAGTATATTTATATGTATACATACAAATATACATATATATATATATATATGAACGCAAACAATCACACGTATATATATATATATATGAGTATGTGAATATATATATATATATACATATAAATATATATATTTATATATATATATATATATATATATAAGTATATTTATATGTATACATACAAACATATATATATATATATATGAATGCACACAATCACACGTATATATATATATATATGAGTATGTGATTATATATATATATATATATATATATATATATATATATATATACATATAATATATATATATATATATATATATATATATATATATATATATATATATATATATATATGTTTATATACGTATGTGATTGTGTGCATTCATATGCGTTTGTATGTGCGTTTCTATGTTAAATATCGCTGTAAAGATATGTGAAAAACATGAAACATATTTGCATGTATC
The DNA here is from genome assembly GCA_963457665.1 of Thysanoteuthis rhombus. Classification (NCBI taxonomy): domain Eukaryota; kingdom Metazoa; phylum Mollusca; class Cephalopoda; order Oegopsida; family Thysanoteuthidae; genus Thysanoteuthis; species Thysanoteuthis major. Next base: position 63,332,437 of record OY735198.1, on the reverse strand, counting down.
GAGACAGACAATGGGAAAACGGCTGTTGGCGAGCGGGACAGATTCACATAACCCTCTTTTCTGCGTTCTTAGACCTATGTATGTGTAGGTGTGTAGGTGTGTAAGAGTGCATTAGGGTAACAAGGAATTCAACTTGTTCTAACAATAGCCAATGGATAGAATGTTCCGTTTCCCACTGTAAGTCAGTTTTCACTGCCCATTGTAATCAAGTCTTCTATCTCCAACTACAGTGGCGACAATTGGATGCTTATACGAATCGCAGTCCACTAATAGTCCCATTGTTTAATCGAGTGGTACCTTATTAATGCATAAGGCTTCCACCACTCACCGGTCGTCTGATATAAAAGCAGAATATATTTTCCCAAAAGGGCAGTTGTGCATTGCTGTTTGCTGTCAGACGTCTGGTTCCCCAGCTCAGGTGAGAATATTTATCATACAAATATTACGCATGGAAGAAGTCTTATATATATATATTTGTCGTTCGCACTCACATAAAAATGGATCGCAAAGGTTTTTTTTCCCTCAATAACTTCCTTGAATCGTTTTTTTTTTCTTTTTTTCACTTTTTAACTATAAATATGTATTTCATTCATGATTTGGAATCGTTGACATTTTTTTGCTTAAAGGAATTTGTTTTATTGATGATAGTGTGCAATTCAAACTCTTATCATCTCCAGACAAAAGATTGTTTCCGAGTAGATTAAATCTGACGATTTTCTGACGTTTTTTCCCCAATTTCTTTTAATGATCTTTTTACTTATTTTAAATTTCTTACTGTTACAAGACAAAGCATGAGAATACTGATAACTATCTTTTTTAAAGTATTGCTTTTGGTCTGAAAATATCTCCTACCGTTTTTCA
>OY735198.1:63284076-63326576 GCA_963457665.1 Thysanoteuthis rhombus | reverse complement strand
TCAAAAATCAATGGTCAACGTATTCATGAATTAGACATATACACGAGAGTATATTTTGAAAGCTGACTTTAGAAAAATTCACTTTGAATCCTATACAAAGAGAAATCAAGTTATCTAGTTTAAATATTAGGACAAAGGGTCGTATTTTTCATATTTTCCTTTAGGCTATCTGTTGTTGTTTTTCTTAAATTTTATTTTGCAGATAACACAATGGCTGGTGGATACCGCTTTTTAGCGGTGCTGATTACAGGTAAGGTTGCATAATCATTCCACTTTATTTCAAATCATGAGGCAATATGTCTATCTTTTCATATAGTATAGAATTTTTTATCTTTCAGGTCTTTTTGTCATATAAAATTGTACTCCTACTAAAGAATTAATTGTAAATAGTTCTCGAATTTTATTTGTAAAGATCAATGTTGAAATTATTCTTGTTTAATTAATAGAGTTTAGCATTGTTTTCATTGTGATTGTAAATTACGTCAACAACCTCTTCTTTCGCAACGATTTCCTTCGGAAACATAACATTTTTGTCACTTTCAAATAAACCATTTGTATACAGACCAGTAAGCCTTTTTACTTAAATCCACTGGAAATCTCACATCAACGCGACTAACGCAAACAATGTAATCCAAATTTTTTTTGAACGCTTGATTCCGATATTTTAAGTATTTGGCTATTTCTTGTATCTCATAACGTTATTCACTTTTAAATAATCGCTATCACTATCAAATCGTTCTTCCGCCCGTGAAGCATTGCTAAGCGAGATATTGCATTCTTAAGATAAAATACGCGATTTCCAGGAAAAGTTTGTCTATTCTCTTCATCTTCAATTCTAGAATTGATTTTGAAAAGATTGACGATTTTGATAATTTTTCTCTTGAAATAAACGCTGACATAACCGTTGTGACTACAAAATAAAGAAGCAATGTTTCCCAATGAATTTGTTGATATTAAACTCTCTTGAAAATATTTCATATATAAAACATAACTAATGTTTTAAACTACTAAATATAACAAAAAAATCAACCTCTTTACGGAGAAATAAGGTTTAGCAAGCTGATCGCCCAAACCATTACTACAGTCATGAGTTAGATCTTGACCTATATCATTCCTCCAAATCAAGTAAAAACAATTGGTAAATAACTGTATAACAAAAATATGGACTTTTCATAGTGAAGTCATAGTTAGCAAGCTTGTTGAGTGGTTGATGACTTCGATTTTCATCGAGTTTCAAGCCCTTGTAAGTGATACTTAATAATATACTTCTAAGAAAACAGGTATAACTCGTACAAAAATAACCACCCCGAACGTATATCAAGCAGATTCAGACAGAGTCAGATGTAAACTGAGATTTAACCTAAGAATCCAGGAAATATCAGGTTTCTAAAAAGGTTCACCCTGCTCCTTATTGTCCAAATTGTATCGTCGTCAAAACTCTATGAACTGTTGAACTACTTTAAAACAGTCTGACATCCCCTGAATTTATCAAAAGATTTGACATCACAGCTTCCATATATTTAGAAACCATTATGCAATACGAAGTCCAAAGTAAGCTTAAATTCGAAAAAGCATTAATATACTTCTCTATCTATTTCATGGGCACAATTGTAATTTATCATTGAGGAGAACTTATTTAGACGACAAGTACATACCTTATTTCAGTGTATATGTCTCGTCCCCCCTCGCTCCAGATTAAAAAGATATCACTCAGTAAGTTCATAACAGAACAATGTAAATCTGCCGTTGATTGCATTTATTATCAACATGTATGCTATTATACATATATTTCTTTCCACGTGGAGGATACGACAGTGTTACACGTTGTTAATTCCCCTATACGCATCAAAAATTGATACGTTATCTATTTGAGATATTATACAGCATAACTGCTTTATGAATATAGTTTTACCTTCTATAATCATGCCTAAACATTTAAACGACACATCTAAGAGATATGTATTGGCTTCGCACAAAAAAGGTTTAGGATGGTTTTTCACATTCGTCGTTCATATTCCAAAGACCAATGAGGCTCCCATGGGTGGACTTTTCAAATTGTCTGCAAAAGAGGGTCGGGTAAGCCGTGGGAGGTTCAGTTTTCCGGTGTCATCCTTTTTTCTACTGCTTTTTCTTTGGGGCTTTCTTCAGAAAAGTGGTTTGCCTGACTGAACCGCTGTTGCAATGCTTCCCAATCGGCAATCTGACTGTAGTTGATTTAACTCTTATAGAGCCTTTATTTCTTCTGCTGCACCTCAGCTTCTCCTGCAAGAGACTATTTAACCAAACAAGAAAGTTTTTCCTAGACAACAAGGTTCCATCCTCGCCACTCGGCCTGTCTCTTACAGCATAGCTTCAATCATAGGAACATGGAATAGGAATTTCAATTGATTCGTTTAAATGCTTTATCACAGCTATAATCTCAATGCGTCCATCTTTATTTTCAAGTGGTTGGCTTAACTTTGGCGCAGTCACCTCAAGAACCTGTACCCGACAGTCTTCCTGATGTAGACCCCCTTCTTGATGCACCAGCTCCCCCGCCTGGCATTCCTGAGCAACCTGCCTCTGATATGCCCGAGCCACCTCTGCCTGAGATGCCTGAGATGCCTGAGATGCCTGAAGTGGAAGATCCTGGAATGCCACCCACACTAGGAGGTCCTGAAATGCCACCCAAAGTAGAAGATCCTGAAATGCCACCCTATGAGCCTGGTTCTATGCTTGAAGATCCTTCCCTACTCTCTGAGCAACCCGTGGGCATCCCTGACTCCCCTGCTACTCCTGACGATGAACTAGCACCGATTCCGTTGGGTTCAGAAGATATGCCCAGTCCTCCCGCCGAGGGTATTCCAACTCCACCAGAAATTATGAATGAACAACCGATCATCCCAGGGTCTCCGACTAATCCAGAAAAGCCGATACCTGCTCCACCTACTGTTTCTGATGCGCCAGCTAAGCAGCCAAGTCCCGATTTATTCGGTCTCCCACCTCCTTTTGGAATCCCTGGTCCATTCGGCCTGGAAGATCCCCTTGCTTTTCCTGGCCCATCAAACATGCCTGACCTGCAGGGCTTGCCAAGCCCATTTGGATTACCTGGCCCACTTGGGGCACCAGCTGGATCATTTGATCAACTTGGATTGACAAGCCTACCCGGTTTTCCCGGTCTTCTTAACTTTCCCGGTTTGAATCCGCCTGCAACTAGCGATAAATCCAAGGAAAGTGATCAGGGCCCTTCGGCATTGTTATATGGTGCTCCTCCAACGACTGACCAACAATTGGAATCTCAACAATTTTTTCAACAGATCCCTGGCCTTTTCCCTGCCATTTCTCCTACAGTCCAAAATATCTCTAGCCTTTTCCCAGGATTCCCATCAGTATCATCATTTTCACCAACTTTGCCGACAGTGTCCGGAGTGAAAGTTACAAGTAATCTGCAACAAATCCCAAACAGTTTTCCAAGTCTCTTTCCAGAACCAGTCAATATGAAAGTTGAACATAGTGTCTACAACGTTCCCGGACATTTTCCCAATTTGGCTCCTGTATCTGGTGTTTTCCCCAGCCTTTTCCCTCCCTCAGCTCATATGAACATCGGACAAATTTTCCCCGACATCCCCGATTTTTATCCAGGTCTTACCCCAATCCCTGGCGTGAAAACCGAAAAAGAACCTTCAACAGGTAGTGCATCAAATCCTGACGCAAAAGCTGAACCAGGTGTTCAGAATATTCTAGGATTTAATCCTGCTTCACCATTATTTCCTGGTTTAAACATCAATGACGGTCAAATTCCTGCTGCCCTTAATTTTGGTTTTCCTCCATTAAGTGGTTTAATGGCAGGAAAAATCGATCAAAATGCCACTACTCCTCCTGTCATTCCTGGCTTCTATGGTCTCCCACCTTTGCAAGGGCCATTCGAAAATTCACCCCCCTTGGGTATTGGTACGTGGCCGCTCTTACCTCAAGGTAATTTTTTTTCTCTATTTTGATGAATGAAATTAGTACAGGCTTCCCCCACAAGAATAGAGTGCACATAAAAACCGTTTCGTTGGGTTAAATAGCAGAAAGTAAAGAAAGTATTAACATTAATTTATATGAAAACATAGTGATATTTTCCAGGTCCCTAGAATAACTTCACATTGGATTTCTGCTACAACTGACGGTGCAGTAATGTTTTCAGAAGTTTTTAACTCAATTTATGTCACCCAATTTGCAGCATGTTCTGTGTGTTTACAAATAACTGTATGTTAAACAAGTGTGTCATACAAAACAGTCAAGCATAAGGCCGTCCACATCAGTCACAGCAGACGAAGAACATCGACCTTTGACATCGTCGCTGGCAGACATAGAAGATTATTATTGAGATTTCCCCATAAAAGTGAATGATGATTGCTTCTTTACTTAACACCATTTCTGGTCGGGGGAATCTGTATCCCTGATTCTTGCACGGTAATTTAGGTAACCATCTTAAGATATAAGTAGCAAACTTTATTCAAATTTGTTAACGTTATGGTATTTTTTAAAAGTATTGTTGTGCAGTATTTTACGTATATTCTTATCATTTTCATACATCTTCATACTGACTCCATGTTCATATTACTTCTGATGATGATGAAACATACTAAATAAGTCAACTAAGTGCAATTGATCATAATAGCTTAATGGGTTGATATGAGTGAAAGCTGGAATGCATCGTTTTAAAACCATTTCTACTTTCAAGATATCAATTAACATTAAAAACATTTCTAACATTATTTTTATGTCTATCCAACAGATGCTTTCCCGAAATTAGATACTACAACGTCGGATAAAACGGCAACTAAAATCAAGATTCAGCATCCCCCAGTCCACACCCATGAGATACACACTCACCATAACCTGCTGCCCTCGTTTCCTCTAGGTTTACCGGTACCTTTCCCAGGTACTCACGATCCTTTTGTCCCTAGTTTTCCAAATACGATATTTCCGGGATTGGATGGTTCCATATTCGGCGGCGTCAGGTTTCCAGTGCCAGGGGCTGTAACTCCAGATACAAAAGTTGGTAAAGTGGATAAGGTTTCACCTGTGCCATCACCACAACCGCAACCACAACCACCACTACCGCCAGTGCCTTCTCCTTCGCCCTCACCTGCAACTGGCGTTAAGCCAGGGACGGGGAAAGAAAAAATACCAACCAGGGACGAGCAATTTACAGACATTCTAAAAGAGTTACTCGATGAAGTCAAGGCAGTACAAAAAGAAGATGCGAAGAAAAAATGAAAATGAACATCTTTTTTGGCTGAAGGCTCTGTGTGGTTGAACAATTTGAAGGAGGTAATTTGGTTCTTTTTTTTATTAAAAATTGTTGAGTCCACTCATGTACCTTTCTATTTATATAGCTTCATATCTATTGCAATTAGTGCATAGTTTAAGAATATCTTGGTTAGTTCGTATTTATCCATCTCAACATCTATATCATACCGTTATTATCGATTTACTGGCAAAAGCGTCATGCAATGCACGAGTATTTGAATATATAAAAAAAAGAATAAAAGTTCCCAAAAAATGTGTACCGATTGATTTATAAAGATGCTGACAATCTTCAGTTGATCAGGGGAACTTTATTTTCTAGGAGGATTGTTATATATATATATATATATATATATATATATATATATATATATATATATATATATATACATACATACATATATATATATATATATATATATATATATATATATATATATATATATATATATATCCGTTTAGATATAGATCCGTAAATATACACACACACACACACAAATATATATATATATATATATATATATATATATATATATATATGTCTGTGTGTGTGTGTGTGTGTGTGTGTGTGTGTATCTGTTTATATATAAATCTGTAAATGCATGTATATATATATGTGTGTGTGTGTGCGTGTGTGTATATAAATATATATTTATGCACATGTACAGATGTGCATATATATATGCATGTATATATGCATATATATATATATATATAAATATATATATATATGTGTGTATGTATATGTATATACTGAATATGTATATATGTATATATAACCCTTGATATGTGCGTATGTTTGTCTGCCTGTCCGTTTTGGTCAAGGATCCACTGCATCGAACTAATTAGCAATGGTATTTGCAATGGCTACATGATTTAAAGGATTGATATTGTCCGATAAGATCGGGTCTGAAAAGTTGACAGATTTTAATTCAATTTCTAGCAAAATGCATACCTACGGATAACTACACAAGTGCACGTGAAAATATGTGTACGAGCATCCTTGTGGATCAGTGGTTTTGAACTTGTCTAGTTCATCATCCCGAATCCCATTAGCTCGAACATTGTAAAGACGAACGCCGTAGATAGAAAGATTACCTAACCAAATGGCTCAGAACCCTGGATATCAATATTCCTAAGGACATGGATGGAAAAATAGTGATATCAAATAATCTTTTCTATCGTGCCATATTTAACTAAGAGAAATTATCACACTAATCTTTTAGAATTTTCTTGGAACGTACTACCTCTGCTTTTGTTTTTTATTTCTAAAATTTGTCCGACGGTTGATGATTTAAAATTTACGATAACTAATGTGTTATATATTAGCCCATTCCAGTATATTCACAAATATATTTTAAACGAATACCAAAGAATGTTCCAACGGGTTAAGAACCTCAATAAGTACATTCATGTCTGTTTTATCTTGCTTGTTTTTTCAGATGCATAGTCTGATTATGTTATATCTGATAATAAATGGCCTTCTGAGTTTATAGTGTGATTTTTAATTTGGAAGACTGCTTACATTGCATAGTTTTAAAACAAAAAATATGATTGCATGGGCCTCTCGGCGATATTTTACCACAAGTTTCTTGAGATGTTCAAGAGCTGATACCTTCGTTTTTTGTTCATATCTTATAATTTTGGATGATTAGAACCAAGATTAATCTAGTAGACACGTGTACCGTCAGGACTAAAGGGTATGAAAATGTGGGAAAGAGTTTTTTTTTTAATTAAACTTCATGCTTATTTCTTGTCTAAAAATGAGCATGTAAATGTTCTATGACATTTCCTCCTTCAGCTACGCCTCTGCATTGAACTATTGTTCATATTATATTTTTAAAATACGTCAAATATATGATATGCTCATTTTTAGACGAGAAATAAACATGAACTTCAAAAAGAAATTTCCACATTTTCTGACCATTCAGTTTTGACTATGGCCTTCAACCATGAATATATGATATATGAATGCAAAATATCTAAAAATTGGAAAAGAATAGAACTGAAATGGTCTTAATTTTTAAAGAAATTTGTAATCGATTCAGTCCTTTGAAAATTTTTATCGCGTATGCTAAATCTATGATAGATTCTCTTTTACTAGGAGAAGGGGTTCAGGTGAATTTCAATTTTGCAAGTTCTATTACTGAAAGTTATGGTATAAAATGAAGGATATTTTGCTGTGCTTAGAGTACTTTTTTTTACCGAAATCTGCTTGTTGAGTCAAAAGTTATGAAAGTTTGAATTTAGAATTTCTGCAAAAGAATAAAAAATTGATCTAATGGAATGTAAACTTTCCGAATGGCTCAAAAGAGAAAGATGGTGTACTAAGGAAACATTTTACTGGAAAATTTGCCCTCTTTTGGAGATGAAATTTAGGGGAGACGTAAATCACCATGGGGAATTCAGATCTCATTTTCATGTTTTCCCAAGACTCATAATTTCGAGACAATTATTCCTCTAGCTGCTCAGTCAACTGACTTATTTCAGCAGAACATATGTTTCAACGTGTAATTCAAAATCTGGCTCTTTTTGATCAAGATTTAGCTTCTTTTTTTGGTTTAGCCACAAATTCTAGCTTCAAATCTTATATCAATAAATATTTACATTAATTTTACGATCAAAATATTGGTCCAGTCAACTATAGTAGCAGTAATAATATGGTAGCATTAACTAAATTGGCTAAATTTTGATCTAAAAACAGAAAAATTAGCATCCCAGTTTAACTGCAGTAAGTTACGCGATTCCGTGAGTTATATTTATCATCGACTATTTCACTCTAAAAGCATTAATTCCATCGCAAGACATAGTGAAAAATGAAGTGTAATTCAAGGTAATTAAGAACCAAGCGTCAGAAGTTCAGATCAAGAGATATTTTAATCATTTCAACACATGCAATCCTGCATGAGAGCTAGACATGCTGGGGGTGTCTCAGTGCAACGTCAAAGCAATATTATGTACCATCTTTTGGAATAAAAAGCACATCAATCAACGGGGGTCTTCTCCATGAACAAGTTACGATTAATTGATATTCGAGAAAAAATCTTGATCGAATTCAATGATGTGGTAGTGATCTTGTTATTTCATTTTATTACACGTATGACCTCCGTACTTTTAACAGATAATCACCAATGTACGGTATGTTTTGACAGATATACAAAGAGATGTAGAAAAAATGAATATAAAAAAAAGATTTCAAAAACATTTTAAAAACTGATTCAATTTTTTGATAGACTTTGAAATATTCATCTTCTTCTATAATAAATATAAACCTACGAATCTAATCGAAAATAATGAAATGTGCTGAGAAGGAGAAATGTGTTAAGTGGTGATCATAAATATCGTTTTTTCTATTTGATACAGTCTGATAAAATAGACCATTCGGCATTATGTATTATCTATCTTTGTTTTTTGGAGATTTTGATATTCAAGATACCAATCTTTTGGTCTATGGTATTCGGTTTTTCAGCGTTTGGGATAGTGTAATTCGAGATTACATTCGGCTTTGGTCTGGAGCTTATTGTTCACCAAAGGTATTGGTAAATACTCCTACCAATTTTTGCATTCAGACGTTTCCCCTTCTTTTATGGTCTGGTATTTTGCTGATTCAAACTTTGGAATGACTTGAGCTTTGGAAACGGTCAGGAAACCAATTTGAATCAAACAATTTTTGACATGAAGGTACACTGCCGGGAAGTTTTGCTATATTATCTAATCTCGAAGATTATTACAACTGTAATTATTTCGCTCCTCACTGTACCCCACTTTTGCAGCATTGTGTCAGATTCAGGTAAATTTAGTGACTATCAGTTATAGTGTGCTGTAGAAACACACACGCGATAATTGGATGGACAAGATAGGTTGTTCTTTTTAACGTATGTGTTATAAGAAAACAGTTGAATAACATCGTCCAGATTTTCATTTCTGATATATTTTATCATTTTGCTAAAAGCATTTATTCGTCATGTCTTTTCAACTCTGATTACGGTCCACACTTGTAAATGTTGTTTTGTATCCGATTTCAGATTAGTCAATCCCCGTTGCAAACTGAAGAAAAGCTTCGAAAAGGAGATTAACAGAACTGAGGAAATATCTGCCAACGAGAAGCTGGAAGACCACTCCGAGTGATTCTATTGTCTTATTTCGATGTAAAACTGGAAATTGGACAACACTTTGGAAAATAAAAACGAAAACTACTGTCTTCTTGTTTTATATATGTGGATGAAAAAGAAAAGCATTTTGAAATTAGAAAATTATCATTCATGCCTCCAAGCCATGAAGAGACGGGTTTTGTAAGCAGATTAGAACCTTCATGGTACTCAACATAGCGGGATAGTGGAGCATGGGTTATCAACGGATAATGTTGACATTTATGTAGGCACTTGACTGACCGTCATCTTTAATTCCTTACGTGACCACCGCAACACATATATTTGGTGCAATCTATGTAGCCTGGGAATTCAATTTGATAAGCTGTTCCTATGTTTTATAGGTCACAGAATCCAATAAGGCTTTAAAATACTGCATCATAGAAAATCAATAAAAAAAGTGATTGAAAGCCATTATCTCTACATTTGTAATTTAATCCTATTACATAAAATACATGTTTCGCACCGTCATGATTTTGATAGGTTTCTTCTATGAATTTTCAGACAATGATTCCAGTTAAATCCTGAAAAGTGATAAGACATACTTATCTTGAACTGTCATACTCACTTGCTATTTTCGTTCGTTTATGTAGATTAGCCAAACTATTCATTTTGGGGATTTTCAGGGTTTAAGGAATCAAAGAAATAATGTTGGCATCGGCATAGACACATCCACAGCTGTTATTTTTCTAAAATGGCTTTCATAGAATTCATCATTTGTTGTAGCTCGGGATGGAGTCGATCAAGAGACATAATTAATTTGGTTTATCCTTGGGTGGGGGCAGTCTCAAAATAGTTCACAGCCTTATCGAAAATTAAGGAAAAACAATTAAAACCATTATTTATATATTTTTGATATAAATGTATTGCACAAAATACCTGGTTTTCATTGTCAGATCCCTTATGTATTTTCCATTGGCTAATCCTAAGTTATCTGGGTCGAATAAGTGCTAAGGCACCATTAAACTTTCAATAGCAATTGCATCACCTTTGAGACATTCAATGTCACGTCATTAAGGCTCTTTAACCATCTGTCTGGGTATTGCCATAAACTTAATTCCCATGTAATCTGGATTGACAGTCAGTTTATTGGTCGTACCCGGACACGCACTGATATAACATGAAAATTACTGTATTTTCTGAGACCAAGTGTCTCCATTAAACAGATTACATACTTTGTAAGTGGTACAGGAAGTAGATCCGGGAATAATGAAATTTACACTTTCGCCAGTTTCCTGCTTCGAACAGCCGGTCAACATTCTGGTTTTCTGAGCATACTAAATACAGATTTTTGTTTCAAAACATTATCTTGAACTAAGCAAGACCTAATTAATACCAATGTACGTATAAAATTGAAAACACTTTACGCTATCTAATCTATCAGTCAGTGGTTTTGGAATTTAATTCCTAGGACTCCACGGTATTATATAGACTTAAACTTCACCAGAAACTTTTTAAAAGAGGAACACATCAATAGAATAAGATTAACAAAATTGTACATGCATTAAATAGGAATTGAGGACTTTTCTGTCATTTCATCTATCCATATTATCTAGACTTGGATCACGTACCATATTATTTAAACTGATAAAATAATATTACTTTCTTTCTGGAAGTTTTTTTTCCTTCTATTTATCCAAGTTCACTGTCCAAAAGTGTTGCCCTTGGTGTGTCAAATTTACATATCATAATCGTTTTTGGCAGCTGACATGTGTTAAAAGGTCAATGTAGTGACTACCCTGGGATTCAACAATGCATGAATTTGATTATAAAATCTAAATGATCTTCTTTCAGCATTGCAAAGGCAATCTATGATCATAAATAAAGGCAGCATGATCAAATAAAGCCATTGTCAATCAAATATGATCGGTGTATTAGTTTATGAATTCCATCTTAACTGCATATTCTGCTTCGTTTCGTAGCTTAAACTTTTGGGAGATCCTTGTACCTCGAAACTGCTTTGTGCCCTCAAACTTCATCTTCATATCATGTCCAACATAGAGTTTTTGATACATAAATATCGTCTGAAACTTGATCCTTCTCAAACATAATGAAGAGAAGTCGATGAACACCAGTCGAAACGTGAAACAGTACCAGGAAACAATAAAAAAGACTGTCAAGGTTCACTGCAAGTCGGTTCATCTTGAAGAAACAAAAATATTTTATGACCCGTGTATGCTTCTAACCAGATAAAATTATTAAATCTATTAAAAGAATGCAGTCGATTGATAGGTGTTCACGTTAACTCCCAGGGCATCGTGAGCCCCAGTTAGATCCATCCCTGCATGTACTGACAAACCACATACATTGCCTAGAAAATGGATAAGACCAATGACACTCATCAAAATGCACTACCTCCAACATCTGAAGATCATGTTGCCTAAGAAGTAACATTTTTGGCACCAAAAAACTGTCACGGTCGATGTTGCTCATCCAACAGATGGCAGAATAACCTGGGATAACCGGTGTTAGATGTTGGCCAACACTTAAATGTCAGACTCCTGGTGTTGACAGTATTTTTACGAGATTATTCTGGTTTTTGACACCAAAAATGCTGACTTGTTGGCACAAAACCCAACGTTACCGACTAACAGTGAAGATCGAGAAAATGTTATTGTTACCGATAAATAAAAAAAACAGGCAAAACGTGGTTTGAGTTTGACAGCGTGAATGTTCAATATTTATAAAGCGTATATTGTTTACTTTACGTTATGAGATATTATAGATATTCATGGAGGTTTCTAAAATGAGCTAGGTAACTTATGCCCACTCAGAATAGCACAATGTAGCTCATTTTCTCCATTATCCATCATGGGAACAACGTGGCCATCATTTTAGAAGTAAAAGAACACTCAGCTGATTTCATAAAATAGATTTTCCAGAGTGTTTGTCAGGGAAAAGCATTATAAGGTTTTCGCCAAACAATTTAATATCCATGTAGACACAATAAGCTCAATCATTCCCAGGAGGAAGCCATACGGTAATACAGTAAACGTGCAGAATCTCATAGCATGCTGCATTGAGGCACGCCAATAAGGTAGGAAAATGGCCTCAGGTTATCAGGGGGAAATTAATTGAAGTTCCAGAAGCGACAGGAATAGTTATCACTCGCCAGACAATTCGATGTACTCCAACAACATAAATTGAGGTTTCGTGGGTCCGGCAAGGACCAACTCTTCCCAGGAAACCATATAATTGAACTTTGCTGAGAGATATCTAGCCAAAAGAAACGAATAGATCTGTAATGTATTCGAAGACTGAAAAGAAATAATTTGGTTTCGATCCTGCCTGATGAAGGCTTCAGACCCTAAAAGTCATGTAAGCCAAACATGGTGCTGTTAAAATGATAATATGGGAATGTTCTTCCTATAAGGACAGAGGACACCTTCACATCATTGGAAGAAAGATGGAATGAGTTAAAATACCGATTTGGGAATAACATCTTCTTTCTGCAATGAAGCTAAAAATAAAATCCTGCAGTGCTTTCGAACATGATAACAAGGCAATACAGGCTTTGCAGTTAAATACTGATGTATCTTGCTTAATAGGTTGAATTTCTACCATTTGATAATTGATATAATTCGAATCACATCTTCATCTGTTGAAATCTTTCAAGCTATAATTATATTAGTAGTAGCTGTGTCCGAAGCTTGTTGAATACGAAATTCCAAATAGATCTTGCAATTGAAGATATAGCTAGCAAAGAATTAATAATGGAATTGGTTGATAATATGTTTGCTTTACTCCACCGCAATATATATAATTATTGAATTGTAAATAAACCGAGATCTAGCAGTTTATCATGAAAGAATCCTTGATAATATATGATAATATAATTGCATGGTGGAATTTTATTCACAATACCATTCAAGTGATCGTACCGAGTTACACATTATTGAACACGCACACATACACACACACACACACACACACACATATATATATATATATATATATATTATTGTGTCATCCACAGACTGCTGTTTCGTCGTATTGCAACTCTTCAGTGTGGCTATAAAGTATCCATTACCCCATCCAGTACCACGAGGCAGGATTAAAAACCTCAGCTTCAGACCCGGAGGCTGGTATCCTCCCTCTATTTCACGGAACTGGACAGTCAGTGAGGTTAAATTTAAGTGATATATTTATCGTGCGTATTCCTCATCCACCAGAGTGCTCCATCCCATGTTGGAAAAAGCATTGCATAAGCTCACAATGAACGAGTTACCTCACTTAAAGAGTGCTCAACCCTGAATAAGGGAGCATCGATTATTGTGTTGTCCACACACAGCAGTTTCGTTGTATTACAACTCTTCAGTGTGGCTATTGACTATCCATTATCCCATCCAGTTCCATGAGGCAGGATTGAAATATATATACATATATATATATGTGTGTGTGTGTATGTGTGTGTGCGTGTGCGCGTGTGTGTGTGTGTGTGTGTGTGTGTAATTCAAACACAAGTAGCAGCAGTAAATAACAGCTGACTAACCAACAATGATGAATCAGTGGTCAGGTACAATTTCAGGGTCAATGCATCATTTGAACTAATCCACATCTCCTCACAATAGTATATTTCATATTATCTAATCAGAAACAAAGTCTTACGCTATTCTACTATCTATCTATCTCTCCCCTCTTTCCCTCTACCCCTATCTCTCTCTCTTTCACTCTTTATATATATATATATATATATATATATATATATATATATATACTGCCTCCGAGGTGATGTGTGCACAAGTAAGTAGTTAGGAATAAGGGCATGATGAATCACTTGCTTAGATTTTTGTTTCCATTCCTTGATCATATGCAAAACTTTAATAAATGATTTTCATCTTGTGTACCCAATTCATACTGAATAATAGCGTATTCAACCTTTATGAGGAGCTACAATAAATAGTATACATACTACATTTAGAGCAGCTACTGTCCGAAATTATTCTTGGAATAGATTGTAAAGAAAACCATATGGTACTGGTTGGTACACTGTGAAACGAGATACTCGGTGCGCTGTAAGTGTATGCAATTGAGACAAAGCGTAAACAAAACAAAACAAAACCCTGCAAGATAACAGAACAAACCTTGAATATGTCATTGGTGTCTTCATCCTTTTCTTATCTATTTCTTCTATCTCTCTCCTTATTCCAATGCATCATTGAGGTCTATTCACGTATGATTCCACTAGTCTTACCAGGCAGTCATTACATTCCTAGAATCGTAATTTCACTCAAATTTTTTGTCCGGTTTAGAATTCTATACTTTCTCAATTATAACAATATATCAATCACATCTCTAGTGAGAGAACTCCCTTGCCTAATCATATCGTATCAACTATCCCCACGGCCTGGATTGGTTTGTCTACTTTTTTCGAATGTTTAAATGGTGATATAACAACTTTAAAAATGATTCAGATTCAAATGACTCATTGTAATAACGTCTGTTTTTTCACTACCTTTTTTAATGCATTGATAACAGAGGATGTTACAATCACCCAAGTGAAAATATAACAACTAACTCAACTTATATTTATCTACCTATCTTTCTTTTTCTCTCTTCTTTCATATATATATATATATATATATATATGTATATATATATATATATATATATATATATATATATATATATATATATATATATATATATATATATATACTCACACACACACACACACATATATATATTTATACATATATATAGTTTAAATATTCGGTAACGTACGGCTCTTTGGCGATTCTCAAAATTTAGTTAGTTGAATATGGATAAGATTATATTTCAAACACTGAATAAAACAGTGGCATTATATCTGTTTCCATAATAAGCCATTGCGATAAAGTCGTTAGAATAAATTTCAAAATGAATATTTCGTTCCCTGACCGATTGAAACATCAAGCAAAAAATTAATCCACAGCCATCATAAAAAAAAGAGAGAGAAGTATATCTGATAATGAATGTTTCCTCTGCAGCAAACTACAGAGTGGAAACGAAAGAGAATGAAAAGCAGAAAAATATGCACACCTTGTTAATGAACAAAAAAAATAATTGTAGGACATGCAGGTGACACCGGTATTTATCAATAATATCGACATGTTTGGAACAGTTCCAGAGGACCTTGCAAAAAAAAAAAGGTCAAAGAATTAGGAAAACTGGAAAGAATTTAAACCATCCAGATGATGATATCATTGAAATCAGCTGGCATAGTAAGAAGAATACTGGAGTATTGAAAACGTATCCAATAACTTGAATACCAGACCAGAAACAGCAGATACTTCAGATGTGGAAATACTCTTTCCAAAATGAAGGACAAAGGAATTACAAGAGTTGAAATATTGAAAAGTGCCACCATAATCATCGTATATACTTTCACCATCCCTCCTCTTTGTTTATATTATCAACTGGGGTATCTAGAAATCAATACCCCCCCAAAAAAATCTGAATCTCACAACACTTGAAAGCGAACGATTTTTTATGACATCAAATGAGTGGGTGATGATTGTTCTCACGCATATCCACTCTCAACACCAGTCAGGCCAGCATGCATCCCTAAGAAAAATAACACAAGGCAGGCCATCGCCTCGAGCGAAATTAATTATTTCTCAAAACTAACAATTCATTTTTTTTTTTAAACATTGGAGAACCTGAACGGATACCCTAAAGGAAAATAGAATTTTGTGAGGGTAAAATTAGACCTAAAAAAACAAGTTGTACGTAACCTGGGACCTGCTGAGTTCGATCATGCTCTTGTTCCTGTTATGTGTTGCGTAGTTCTCTATACTTTAGAGTATAAACATACATAAGTATTTCATTATACAGATTAGGATTTCATCAACTACTCCGTCACCATAGTTTCAAAAGAATTCTGTAATTTTGGGAGCAATTATTCGCACTCCAATAGTTCAACAAAATGTAACATTTTAAATTTTAAAGTGCGGAAACACAGTTATAGTTATTGCATCGTAAGTTCTTTGTTTACATGATTTAACTAAGCAAGTCGACATTATTATCCTTTTTTTTTACATTCACTGCATTTATTTTGATAGAGGTTTCATTTTATTCTAATATTCATATATTACATAGACAGTGAATATTTCTTTCGAAACTAATGTATATGAATTAAACCAACTATATGAGTTTGAATACTATCTACCTTTCTTAGACCAGATGCAATTTTATTTTTCGTTCAAATATTAGGATGCCTGTTATGAAATTAAAAATCAACAAACATTAGAACAATAAGTTTAAATTGAATCTTAATTGTTACCTTTTTTAAACGAAATGGCAACATTTCCTTTACTGCTAATACGAATTCAGAAAGTTACTCCCAGAACAACAACCATTTTCATTCAATTTTCGTCATGATTTTCAAAAAGACGGATGTACAATCAATGCATTTGCTCAGTAGTCACCTATGCAGCTGAAATATGGAATCTAACCAAGAGACAAACCTGCAATATGAAAAGCTTGCAACGTGCATATGAAAGAATTATGCTCAACCTCACATGGAGAGACAAAAAGACAGCACAAAACATCCGGGAGAAGACAGGAGTCTGAGACATCATCGATTCCATTAAATACCTCAAATGGCAATGGGCTGACCGCGGCCATTAGGATGGAAGTCAACTGAATCACACCATGGACCTCCAGAGATCACATGCACAACTGAGGCCGGCAGAGAACTAGATGGAAAGACGACGCGCAAGACAGATTTAAAAAGTACTGGCTCTGCAACGCCCATGATAGAGAGGTGTGGTGAATCTTTGTGGACGTCCATATCCAACGAAGGACATTAAGATGATGATGATGATGATGATGATGATGATGATGATGATGATGATGATGATGATGATAAAATATAAAAGTTAACGAAAAGCGACGTCTATCGTTAGCTATATGAAGCCTACGGTCATAAAGCTATAAATCATTACTTGTCTCGTTTTTACGATCGGTGGCTTTATAAAGTTGGGATAACCACTCGTAGGACGTGTATTTTCTGATATAAATAATCATTTTTTCTTTTTTCTCAGTCATAGACTTGATGTCAACACTGGCTGCTGCATGGTCAAACTCAAATCCAACTCTTGATCCGATTTAAGATTCACATTGTATATACGATAAATAAAAAATATCAAAAACAATATTTCTTTGTCAAAACTTATTTATTCATTAGAAGTTATATTTTCAATAATATCTATGGTTTTTCAATCAATCCAGTCCATGGAATAGCCAGCTGGCAATCAGTTGATCATGAGTTCAAATCAAGGTGAAGGAATTTGGGCTTAACATATCTGTTTATGCCACTCATTTAGGTAAGGTATGTTCTTGTTGCTCTTATCATGTTGGGAGAACAAACATAACTCCAGACTTTGGGTTGGAATTTGAGAGAAAAAAAATAGTTGCCTTGGCATGGCAAAATACTTATAAATTAGTCTAACAGACAGTTATTGTTCAAATGAGGTAGTGGCCTTGTGCCCAACTTATCTAACCTTGATGAATATCATGCAGGGATTAACATGCTACTTTCTTAAACCATTACCAATGTACATAATCTGGATTCCACTGAGTGCCATGTTAAGCTGAGATTAGTATAAATCATTTCGTGGATAAACACTATTTGCTCATTGGTGTTTCCAATCAGTGCATCATATCCTACGTAGCAACCTCAGGATAGAATAAACAAAAAAAAAGCTATTAACTCTCAATGGAAAGTACTTTAAGCAAATGAAAACAGTATCAGGAAAAAATATGCTCGGAGTGTTGGTTTTCAAGTAATTCCTGTTAAGGGCTAAGATGGTACATTTGACCATAATGAAAAAATCTTGAATTCGAACTCATTATTTATTAAACCATGTGTCACCAGAAAACCACCACCAACATTAAATCTCGGATCAGATCAATTGAAATATCAAGGGAATTTCACAAAAGATTACAAGTTCCCCAATTTTTTGGAAATTTAGAAATCTTTCCTAGCATTTTTCCCTCTGGATATGTAATACGACATGCAGTTTCTCTAACATGGTTACGTCCTATATTTTTAAGATCGGCTTTGCAGTGTTCACGATATACAGCAAATATTATCCTAGTCCTTCCTCCAAAAGGCAACTGAAATAGGAGAATAGAATTCCAATGTCTTATCTCAAATTGATGTTCTCAAGAGACTTGCGTCAAACAATGTAAGTATCAAAACAGTAAGTCGGCTTGGAACAGTCAATAAAGCATATCAGTCGGTTACTGAAAGGCGTTGCTGTTTTTGCAGTCCACTGAGAGAAATTTGAAGATGTTGCAAAGCTGGATTGAGAGCTTGTCAGAGGACTAAAACAATAAAAGTAGAAATATCAACGTGCTGATTATAATTGTTATTGATTATGATTGCTTGTAGCCATCTGAGAGCTTTTTAAAAGCTGCTGGAATTGGAAATCTAACGAGAGTTGGAAATATTCATACAAGAGCAGATTTGCAATCGATCATACGAACCGACCAACGTTGAGAGAATGAAATAAAAGATATCTTTTGGGAAAGAAGAGAAAAAAGTTCCCTTGAGACAGGAATTTAAACAGAAGGCACATCCTACCCAGAAAAGCAAACACGTTTTTTTAATCGAAGAAAATCCGTAAAATGATACAGGTTGTCGACCTGATCAAAGATCAGGTGTATTGAAAATTGTGAAATATAATGGCAATTTTTTCAATGCCTTCAATATTGAAGCTATACAAAACCAAAAACAGGAACTCTATTAAAACATACCGAAGCGTAGAGCAACCAGTTATTATTATTATTATTATTATTATTATTATTATTATTATTATTATTATTATTATTATTATTATTGTTGGTAATGATGGTAATAATAACAACAACAACAAAAAATGCAAACCTATGCGACCAATGAGTACTAGGAGAGAAGGGCTGGAGACTTGAGGAGACTTGCTGTCACTCAAACTCAAACAAATAAATAATAATAATAATAATAATAATAATAATAATAATAATAATAATAATAATAATGATAATAATAATAATAATAATAATAATCACTAACTTTTTAGTAAAGATCATTTTTATTTGATTTTTGTTTCATTTCATTTTAGTTTTGCCTCATTCTATCTTCATTCTGTTTTTATTCATTTTATATAATTTTATTTTATTTACCTCTGAAATGATCACTGTCAATCGAAAATCCCATTTCCTATTTTACCTCTTACCTGTTCCCTGGCCAGTTCGTGAGGTTAAGTACATGTAAAATTAAATTTGTATCCCTCCCCAACTCCCTGACAAGTTTTTCATGCAAAGCTAATGTTTGATGGAAGGAACATTTCATGAAAATATTCATTTGGTACCCTCATGTATAAATTGACCAGGTTCTTTCGAATTCCAGCATGGAAAAAAAAGTAGCCGGCCTCTTTCCCAACCGAGAAAGTAGATGGGTAAATACAATGGCTGTCCAGCGAAGCTACTTTTAAAGAAATGGTGTAAGCACTAAATTTTTGGTAAAGATCAATTTCTTTATTTGATTTATGTACTATTTTTTAAAGTTTTATTTAATGTTTTTCCTTTAATTAATCTTATTTTATTTATCCTCCTGTGGAATGATCACTGACGATTAAAACCCCATTTCTTTTTTTTTTTCTTTTATCTCTGAACTGTTTTCTGGCCAGTCTCTAAGGGTAAATGCAAGATACTTTTATGTAAAATTAAATTCATATCCCGACTCCTTGACAAAATTAGGTTCTTCATTGCAAAACTTGTGTCCTTTTTTTCTAACTTTCTGCTTCTTTCTTCTACTATTATCGTGTCACAATTGAGAACTCCCAGGTATTTGTATCAGTCTTGTGTGGTCAGTTCTCTCTCTGTCTAGGAGTTCGATTTTTTCTGCTGCTGCGAGCCTTCCTTTGTGCATCACCATTACTGCAATTTTTTCTATTCCAAACTCCATCTTAATTTAATCACTCTGTACCTTCGCTTTGTTGAATTGAGTCTAAAGCTCTCCCCTATTCTTTGCAAATAGTTTTTTTTGTCATCCATGTACATTAGACGGTTGACTTCTTCCTTTGCTTCAGGGAAATGGTATCCTTTGCAGTTTTTCAGGATTTTGTTGAGTGGTATCATAGTTAGAACAAATAGTAATGGAGATAGAGAGTTTCACTGGCTGATTCCCCATTTTATACTTATCTCTCGTGAATTTTCCCCATGGCAGTCAAGTCTACTTTCCAATTTTTCAAAAAGAAAATAAGGAAAGAAAAATAGGAACAGAAGAAGCCATTCGGATAATTTGAAAGACAAATATAGGATGTAGCAGACGAGAGATCATGGACATGGTTATGAAAAGGAAACCTGAAGTGAGAAACAGAATTGAATACCATGACAATCCAAAACGAATGCATCAGAACAAACTATATCGAAACAAAAATCGACAGAATACAAACAGACAGCAAATGCCACCTACGTGGGGTAAGAGATAAAACCGTAGACCAAATAACTGGTGAATGTAGGCAACTAACCCAGGAGAAGTATAAACACAGACAGGATAGAGTATCAACAGCGATACACTGGGAACTTTGTGAACAAAAAGAATTTAACCATGCAGAAAAGTGGTACCAGCAAAAACCGGAGACAGCCCTGACGAATGGAAACCACAAATTACTTTGGGACTGTGAGATCCACGATGACTACTCAATCCAAGTGAGGTGACTGGACTTGGTAATCGTGAACAAGAAGAGGAGAAATTATCAAATAAAAGACATGGCCGCCCCTGCAGACTACTAAGTAGATAGGAAAGAGTGTAAAAAACTAGAAAAATAACAGTACCTGGTAAGAGAACTGAAAAAGGTGTAGAACATGAATGTCAGGAGAGTACCAGTAATAATAGGTGCACCCAGAACCGTACGAAAGATACTGAAGGTGATATTGAAGGAACTACAGGTAAGAGGAAGGATCAAGACTGTGCAGACAGCAGCACTGATGGGGACAGCACGGATGCTGAGGAAAGTGCAAGAGATATAAGATCTACGACCCCAGCTGATAGCAATGGCCTAAAAGAGGAGGATGGGAAAGAAAAGGAAAACAGAAAGCAATAACACAAAAAATAGCAGCGGGGGTACGAGCCACAGCACTGCAGGGATAAGTAAAGGGGAGATGGAGAACTGGTGTGAAACAGTAGGCCACAGTATTGCTGTAGACTATGAGAATGTGAAGAGGTGGGCTAGAGACTTTAAGAGACTTACTGCCACTGTCTACAGTGGCAACCATCTGGTAATAATAATAATAATAATAATAATAATAATAATAATAATAATAATAATAATAATAATAATAATGATAATAATAATAATAATAATAATAATAAAAGAAAGAAAAAAAGAAGGAGGGTGAAAAAAGGGAAAAATACCAGGACCTAGCAAGGGAGTTAAAGAAAATGTGGAACATGAAAACCAGGGTAGTACCGGTCATAGTGGGAGCACTAGGAACTGTCCCCAAAACGCTGAGGGAGAGACTGGAGGAGATCGGGATTAGGGGGAGGATAGAGACCGTACAGACCACAGTACTACTGGGAACTGCACGGATACTGAGGAAGGTGCTAGAGATATAAGGACTGCAACGAATCGTAGCTCTGTCATGATATGCGAAAGAGAGAGGAGACGTTAGCTGAAGACCTGAGGAGACTTATTGTCACTCAGCCTTCAGCGATAACCACTGGGCAACCGGTGTGAAACTGTAAATCGCACAATTACTGCGACCTATGAGTACTAGGAGAGGAGGGCTGGAGACTTGAGGAGACTTGCTGTCACTCAAACTCCAGCGGTTACCACCAGGCAACTGGTGTGAGATTCCAAATAATAATAATAATAATAATAATAATAATAATAATAATAATAATAATAATAATGGACCGACGAACAACAAAGCTTATGACAATGCTCTAGACCTTACATCCCAGGGATGACAAAGATAAACAGTACATGAAGAGGAAAAAAGTCTGTAGAGGACTCATCAGCAGCTATGTCCGAAAGGCCAAAACAGAACTAAATAAATATGTACAAGCGAATAATGGAGGAATGATAAAGAATTCCCAACGCCGCACAACAAATAACGAAAAAGTAATTGACGAAGGAATAGCTCAGCAAACAAGGAAAGAAAAATGTGAGCACTAGAAATTATAAGGAAACTGCCAAATCACAGTACTGCTTTGATAGGTAAGCAAGATATATTAGGAGGGCTGGAGACTTGAGGAGACTCACTGTTACTCAGCCTCCAGCGATAACCACTGGGCAACTGGTGTGGAATTGTGAACCATAACATTGCTGTGGACTGTGAAAGTGTGAAAAGGTTGTCTGGAGAGGAGATCGGGATTAGGGGAAGGATTGAGATCGTACAGACCACAGCACTACTGGGAACTGCACGGATACTGAGGAAAGTGCTAGAAATATAAAGACTGCGACGAATTGTAGCTCTGGCATGATAGGTGAAAGAGAGAGGAGACGTTAGCTGAAGACCTGAGGAGACTTATTGTCACTCAGCCTTCAGCGATAATCACTGGGCAACCGGTGTGAAACTGTAAATCGCACAATTACTGCGACCTATGAGTACTAGGAGAGGAGGGCTGGAGACTTGAGGAGACTTGCTGTCACTCAAACTCCAGCCATTACCACCAGGCAACTGGTGTGAGATTCCAAATAATAATAATGATAATGCATATTCTTTTCTAACCGTCAATGAATACAAACAGACTCGATTGGGTTGGACAGTACATCCACTGAATAGCCTGTAAACACTATGGTGCACCAGACAGAGCGCATTCGTTCGAACACAACGCAGAACCTGTAATTAAAACACAAGATGCAGCAAAACTGTGATATTCCACAGTACACTCGGATTGAACAATCAAGGCCAACTTACCAGATGTAATAATTGAGGACGGGAAGGGAAAAGGAGAGCATATCAATAGTACGACAATTTCATCAGAATGAAATATATATGTGATAAAGTTTGAAAAAATTCTTTTAATACAAAGGGCTGGAGATTGAAATTCACAAAATGTAGCAATGTGAGAGTGACACAATACCTACAGTTCTTGGAGCCCGTTGGTGTCTTGGAAAAAGGGGGTCGACAAATATTCGGGTGGAATATTAAGAAACACAAGAATCCATGAAATATAGAAAATAGTCCTCACAGGCACCAGCAATAATGATGATAATAATAATAATAATAATAATAATAATAATAGTAATAATAATAATAATAATAATAATAAGAAGAAGAAGAAGAAGAAGAAGAAGAAATCTAATAAAAGGAATGAACACCTGGGCTGTGTCAGTAGTTAGGTATACAGGACCATTCCTAGGATGGACAAAGGAAGAGCTCCAATCAATGGATAGGCGAACAAGGAAACTTATGACGATGCATAAAGCATTACATCCTAGGGATGATACAGATAGGCTATACGTTAAGAGAAAAGAAGGTGGTAGGGGGCTCATCAGCATAGAAGATTGTGTCCAGAGAGCTAAAGTAGTCCTAAATAGATATGTGCAAACAAATAGTGAAGAAATCATAAAGAGCGCGAGGGATAGTGGGACAAACAATAAAGTAGAAAACAATGGAACAGTACAGCAAACTAGAAAAGAAAAGTGGGAAGGGAAAAAATTGTACGGCGAGTTTAAAAGACAGATAAAAGATATAGCAGACGAGAAATCATGGACGTGGTTACGAAAGGGAAACCTTAAGAGAGAAACAGAATCGCTCATCATGGCAGCCCAAAACAAAAGCATAAGGACAAACTACATAAAAGCAAAAATCGACAGAACACAGACAAACAGCGAATGCCGCATGTGCGGTGAAAGAGATGAGACAGTAAACCACATAACTAGTGAATGTAGCCAACTCGCCCAGAAGGAGTATAAGCATAGACACGATAGAGTAGCAACGATGATACACTGGGAACTAAGTAAACAAATGGGATTCAACCATGGGGAAAAGTGGTATCAGCACAAGCCAGAGGCAGTTTTGGAGAATGACAACCACAAACTACTGTGGGACTTCGACATCCAAACTGACCACCTCATCCAGGCAAGAAGGCCGGACTTAGTAATAGTAGACAAAAAAAGGAGGGCCTGCCAAATAGTAGACGTTGCTGTACCTGCAGACCATAGAGTAAAAAAGAAGGAGGGTGAGAAAAGGGAAAAATACCAGGACCTAGCAAGGGAGTTAAAGAAAATGTGGAACATGAAAACCAGGGTAGTACCGGTCATAGTGGGAGCACTAGGAACTGTCCCCAAAACGCTGAGGGAGAGACTGGAGGAGATCGGGATTAGGGGGAGGATAGAGACCGTACAGACCACAGCACTGCTGGGCACTGGACGGATACTGAGGAAGGTGCTAGAGATATAAGGACTGCAACGAATCGTAGCTCTGTCATGATATGCGAAAGAGAGAGGAGACGTTAGCTGAAGACCTGGGGAGACTTATTGTCACTCAGCCTTCAGCGATAACCACTGGGCAACCGGTGTGAAACTGTAAATCGCAAAATTACTGCGATCTATGAGTACGAGGAGAGGAGGGCTGGAGACTTGAGGAGACTTGCTGTCACTCAAACTCCAGCGGTTACCACCAGGCAACTGGTGTGAGATTCCAAACCTCTAACGACACCCAGGGAAGGCGCGGTCCTCTCGGAGTGACTGCTATAAAAAACAAGAGAAAGAGATGGACAAGGGAGGAGAATAGGCTAGTTATGTATTGTTACTTTAAAAGCAAGCCTTCAGTGCGATCTTATAGGGAGCGTATGCTCCAAATATGGAGGGAAAAATCTGATGTGGAAGTATCGAACCAACGCCTTGCTGACCAAGTAAAGCAAATTCAAAAGAAGAAATGGCTGTCTGAGACTGAACTACTAGAGATTCGCATTAATGTAGAGAGAGGTTCAGGTGACACATCTGAAGAATGCCCCCCCAGCACAATTAGTACCAATAACAAAACTAGAATAACTCCCCATGAGACCCCCACAGTAAGCTATGTATCAGAGGGTGACGACGAGGCACCAACGGAAGAAGAGAACACCAAAATACAAGCTGTGAAAGAGATCATGCGAGGAGAGAAAACAACACTCCCCTCCCTAAGAGACAAAGACAGAAAGAAAGTCGGAGAAGTGACCGAGCAGGTCAACTGCCTCTTACAGCACATAGAAACAAACACCCTCCTAGAACTTAACAACCTAATTTACGCAGGGGCGAAAATGGTAGCACAAAGCTTTACAACACAAGATAGGAGCCCGAGCAATAATAGGGAAGGGAAACCCAACTGGGAGAGAAGGTTACAAAGGCAGATCTCCCAACTACAGAGAGATGAAGTACTGCTTAGAAATACACCACACACAGACAGACCACGAGTAAGACTTTATAACAAATACAAGGTAACGCAAAAAGGCATCGCCACTGTAGTCGAAGAGTTACACCAGAAAAGACTAGCCAAAGAGGCAAGACTAAAAAGATACAGACTAAGAACGGCCCAATACACACAAAACCGCACATTCCAAAACAATGAGAAAAAGTTTTATCGAGATTTAAATGGGGAAAGAAGGCAGGACATGAAACCAGATGCCACAGAGGCCAAGAACTATTGGGAAAGCATATGGGGGCACCCAAAAAGACATAACGTAACACCGCAATGGTTAGGAAACATGAGAAAAGAACTAGGAGATATAGACAAGGGAGAACCAATAGTACTGAATGAAACCACATTGAAACATACTCTTAGGAAAGTAGCCAACTGGAAAGCACCGGGTCCCGACGGGATCCATGGGTATTGGTTCAAAAAATTTACCACGTTACACGGCAGACTCACTCACCTACTCCAAAATTGTCTGAATGAAGGCAAAGCACCAGAATGGATGACTAAAGGCAGAACCACCCTCATCCAAAAAGACCCGGGAAAGGGGAACATAGCAAGCAACTATAGACCAATCACTTGCCTACCACTTATGTGGAAAATCCTGACCGGGCAAATAGCAGAGAGAATATACATGTCAATGGATAGAAGGGGGCTACTACCAGAAGAACAGAAAGGATGTAGGATAGGAACCAAAGGGGCAAACGATTTACTCTACATAGACCAGATGATCTTAAAAGAAGTAAGGAAAAGGAGAAAGAATATCGCAATGGGATGGATAGATTACAGAAAGGCATACGATATGATCCCACATAGCTGGATACTCGAATGCCTTAGAATGTTCAAAATTAGCGAACCGGTGGTTAAATTCATTGGTAATTCAATGGAAGACTGGAAAGTAGATTTGACAGCTGCAGGGGACAAACTAGCCGAGGTAGGGATAAAAAGGGGGATCTTCCAAGGGGACTCGTTGTCCCCACTGTTATTTGTTCTAACAATGATACCGCTTAACAGAATCCTGAAAAACAGCAAAGGATACCACTTCTCTAAAACAAAAGGAAAGGTCAACCACTTAATGTACATGGACGATATCAAATTGTTCGCGAAAAACAGGGGAGAGCTTGAGACTCTGTTCAACGAAGTAAGGGAATATAGTGAGGACATAGGAATGGAGTTTGGGATAGAAAAATGCGCAATAATGGTGATGCATAAAGGAAGGCTTTCAATGACTGAGGGAATTGAACTTCCGGACAACAACAAGATTAGGGCATTGACTGCACAAGACCGATACAAGTACCTAGGTGTCCTTGAATGTGACACGATAAAACGGGAAGAGATGAAGGAGAAAATTAAGAGGGAATACCTTAGAAGGATAAGGAAAATATTAGAAACCAAATTAAATAGCAGAAATCTAATAAAAGGAATGAACACCTGGGCTGTGTCAGTAGTTAGGTATACAGGACCATTCTTAGGATGGACAAAGGAAGAGCTCCAATCAATGGATAGGCGAACAAGGAAACTTATGACGATGCATAAAGCATTACACCCTAGGGATGATACAGATAGACTATACGTTAAGAGAAAAGAAGGTGGTAGGGGGCTCATCAGCATAGAAGATTGTGTCCAGAGAGCTAGAGTAGTCCTAGATAAATATGTGCAAACAAATAGTGAAGAAATCATAAAGAGCGCGAGGGATAGTGCAACAAACAAAGTAGAAAGCAATGGAACGGTACAGCAAACTAGAAAAGAAAAGTGGGAAGGGAAAAAATTGTACGGCGAGTTTAAAAGACAGATAAAAGATATAGCAGACGAGAAATCATGGACGTGGTTACGAAAGGGAAACCTTAAGAGAGAAACAGAATCGCTCATCATGGCAGCCCAAAACAAAAGCATAAGGACAAACTACATAAAAGCTAAAATCGACAGAACACAGGCAAACAGCAAATGCCGCATGTGCGGTGAAAGAGATGAGACAGTAAACCACATAACTAGTGAATGTAGTCAACTCGCCCAGAAGGAGTATAAGCATAGACACGATAGAGTAGCAACGATGATACACTGGGAACTAAGTAAACAAATGGGATTCAACCATGGGGAAAAGTGGTATCAGCACAAGCCAGAGGCAGTTTTGGAGAATGACAACCACAAACTACTGTGGGATTTTGACATCTAAACTGACCACCTCATCCAGGCAAGAAGGCCGGACTTAGTAATAGTAGACAAAAAAAAGAAGGCCTGCCAAATAGTAGACGTGGCTGTGCCAGCAGACCATAGAGTAAAAAAGAAGGAGGGTGAAAAAAGGGAAAAATACCAGGACCTAGCAAGGGAGTTAAAGAAAATGTGGAACATGAAAACTAGGGTAGTACCAGTCATAGTGGGAGCACTAGGAACTGTCCCCAGAACGCTGAGGGAGAGACTGGAGGAGATCGGGATTAGGGGGAGGATAGAGACCGTACAGACCACAGCACTACTGGGAACTGCACGGGTACTGAGGAAGGTGCTAGAGATATAAGTACTGCAACGAATTGTAACTCTGTCATGATATGCGAAAGAGGGAGGAGACGGTAGCTGAAGACCTGAGGAGACTTATTGTCACTCAGCCCTCAGCGATAACCACTGGGCAACCGGTGTGAAACTGTAAATCGCAGAATTACTGCGACCTGCTAGTACTAGGAGAGGAGGGCTGGAGACTTGAGGAGACTTGCTGTCACTCAAACTCCAGCGGTTACCACCAGGCAACTGGTGTGAGATTCCTAATAATAATAATAATAATAATAATAGTAAGAAGAAGAAGATGAAGGAAGGGGAGAAGAAGAAGAAGAAGAAGAAGAAGAAGAAGAAGAAGAAGAAGAAGAAGAAGAAGAAGAAGAAGAAGAAGAAGAAAAAGAAGGAGAAACGTCCAAAGCAGTGGAACGAACAAAAAATCTGCAAACGAATGAGTAGTACAGCAAACAAGGAAAGAAAAATTGGGACCCCCCAAAAATGCATATGGAATTCAAAAGACAGATACAAAATGCCGCAGTCAAGAGATTGTGGACATGACAAAGCAAAGGAAAACTTAAAAGGGAAAAAGAATCGCTCATCATGACAGCAGAGGCATCAGGATAAACAAAGTCAAGACAAAAGTTTACAGAACCCCCTCCTGTCAAAGAAAAAAGCCAATGCCGCCTACGGTGAGAAAGGAATAAGACAGTAAACCATATAACCAGTTAATGTAGTCAATTAGCCCAGAAAGAGTATAAAAACAGACACAACAGGGTAGCAACAGTGATACACTGGGAACTGAGCAAATGAATGGGGTTTGGCCATTCAGAGAAATGGTATCTGCACAAACCAGAGACAGTCCTGGAAAATAGAAGCCACGAATCATTCTGGGACTGTGTGATCCACCCTGACCAACTCATCCAAGTGAAAAAAACATACTTGGTAGTTGCGTACAAGGAAATGAGAACCTTACAAATAGTACACTTGACAGTACCTGCAGATTATTGAGTGAATACGAAAGAAAGTAAAAATCCAGGACCTGGTAAGGGAGCTGAAAAAAGTATGGGACGTGAAAATCGTGGTAGTACGAATGACAGAATCTTTTATTACTTACGCTATCGCATCAGAGGCAGAAAATTTAATCCGAATTAACTTGATCAATGGACTTATAATTAAATACTGATGATTTAGCCCCAGTTGAAATCAATCGAGCATGCAATAGAATTTCCGATACTCTTTGGTGATAAGATTTCAATTTCATGTAACTTCTCACAATTGAATGACATTACCCCCACGAAAAACAACTAACTTCTCACTGCTTCTACTACGAAAACCACTCAAATAAGTCAGTGGCCGAGAAATTAGTTCATGAATCTACTTGAAGAATGTAATTGAATTTCCCCAGTTAATAGAACTGATAGAAGAGTGTGATGTAAGACTTTGAGCATACAAATAATATTTGACTGATAAATTGGCATAAACAATTACATAAGCAGATTAAGATACGGATTACTGGTTTGGTTACTTAAGCTAATCAGTTACAGTCACCCAAATTCAGCAAAATAGTTATGTTTCTTTTCTTAAAACGCTATATCTCACCGCCTTATCTGTTTACCATTTGTACTAGTAGTCTCACCTTTTTGCTTTCAATGAAGAGTTTGTCACTTTCACGTTTCGACGGGAAGAACTTGAAGTATTCAAATACTTTTTTAAAAATTTGTCATTTGTAAGTAATTCTCTGTGAAGCAATGGGCGATTTAGTCAGCAACTGAGTTCAGACAGCTATACCTGTAAT
Source organism: Thysanoteuthis rhombus (assembly GCA_963457665.1). Classification (NCBI taxonomy): domain Eukaryota; kingdom Metazoa; phylum Mollusca; class Cephalopoda; order Oegopsida; family Thysanoteuthidae; genus Thysanoteuthis; species Thysanoteuthis major. The sequence goes on along the minus strand of OY735198.1, from coordinate 63,296,498 downwards.
TTCGAACAGTTTGACTTAACTACTATGTTTTTTTAAATAGCTTTTTACAAATTATTCCCCAAACAAAGTGAACTCCCAGAAGATTGGAACATTGTAATCATAAAATATATCCTGTTATATAAAAAAGGGGGGAAATCCGGAAGACCTCAACAACTACAGTCTAATAAACTGAATCTGCATGTCCAAACTTTCTATCAAAGTTATCATCAATCGTATCACCAAAACGCTAGACTAAAACTAATCGATCAGCCAACAACATTGCTGACAATATCGTCTCCTTTGTTAAGAACTTTCATGACCTCCTATTAATGTTTCATGAACTAAATGAAAAAAAAAGGTAGGAAGATGTCATCCACATGAACTGCAGCAAAACAAATGTCACCGACAACATATATGATGTGGACAAGGAGATGACAACCAAAATCGAAAACACAGAGATAAAGTAAAAAAAACTACATCTACCAAGGAAAAAAAACCCTTCATTAAATCACGTAAAGAAAAAATCAAGTGAAGAGTCATGGTAGGTTGCCAAGCTTTAGGAAGGGCAAACCCAACTTGACTTTCAAAAACAGAAAATATCATTAGTCTTAAAAAGAAGGGTATACAACCAATGCATCTTCCCGATATTCACTTCCAAAGCTGAAACATGGAAGCTAACCAAAAGACTGGCCCTCAAACTGAGAATCATACACATGAGAAGATCATGCTTGACCTCACGGGGAGTGATCATATGAAAAAAAACATCCATTAGGAGACTCTAATGACGATGGTCTGGTCATTTTGCAATAATGGCTGACAACTGCTGGACATCACAACGGAAAAGGTGGATCCCCAGATATCAAATGCGCACCTGAAACCGGCAGAATAATAGATGACAAGGCATACTGAACACGTTTAGAAAGTATTGGCCCCGTAACGCCCACATTCGCCAGAGAGGTCTGGCGAATACTGTGGAAGTTCTATGTCTAACAACATACGAAAAATGACAGATGATGATGATGATGACACTGGAATGTATTGTGTGATGTTCTAGTGTATCTTGAGGCTATTCCGTCAAACAGTAAACATAAGAGAAAGGACTGGCAGTCTCCTTGATTCCTATAAGAACGTTTTGTCCGTTCATGCGTACAAACATTACACTTTCATTAGATCTTCCAATGTCTAATCTCTTCAGCGGTAGACAGGAAGATTTATCATTTAGAAGATCAGTTTATACTTGAATAAGCTATTTGTGTAGGGGCAATTAGGCAACTTATTATATTCGCTTATTTTGGGGAAGCATACACCTGTTTATCAGAAATGTCAGCATTGCAATTTATTTGATAACCGGACCAAAACATTATCCACTCTTTTTAACGGTAAATGTTAAAACCTTCACGGTTTTTTGAGTTCAAATATTAATAAGAGAATATTTCAAGTGTTTAATATGTCCTGGTGCAATTATTTCATCCATAAACTGTTATCTATTTAACGTGATATCTATCATCATTATCCGCCCACAGATCCAATCTCATATTCTCAGAGTATCCCTAAGATTATTTTTTTTTAAAAGTAAACAATAAAAATGGATATGGGCCGGACCCTTAACAAGAATAAATGACAAGTGAAGCAAAACGATCAACGGATTGCAAATTGGACAGTAAAAACAGTCGGAAAAGAATAGAAACACGATGGAAGGTAAAGATAGAGAGGTTGGCCTGTGAGTCCAAGGATAATGTTAGTGCAATCGAGGCCGTCATAGAAATATGGGGGAAAGGCCCTCGTTGAGCCGTGGAAGACTCTGACAATAATGGTGATCATGATGATTATGTAATGCATCATATATGCAGGATAAAAATCTGAATGAAATTGCTAAGGGTCATCTGTTAACTTGACAAAGACTCTCCCTCTTATTTCTGCAGTGAAATCTTATAACTCAACAACCTTTTTACATCTTTTCTCACTCCATATGTCACATAGTTATCACACTTATCATTCGAAAACATCCCAGATACGTTAAATGGGAACATACCTTTGAGTGACTTTAATAAATCTTGCTTTCATAATCATTTGATATTTACAATTTATGTATGAAAAATTATATTATATTATATATTATTATATATATATATATATATATATATATATATATATATATATATATATATATATATATATATATATATATACTATTGTAGTACCCATCAAAGATGACAGTTCAATCTAATAATTGTCCGGCTGCCGCTGTGAATTTGCTATTTAAGGAAAGCAAATAAAAATAATCATGATATTGAAAATTTCAACTTATCACATAAAGTAAGAATTCTACTAGTGAGAAAGTACATTTTGAAAGCACATTTTCAATCATTCTCACAGCACTCAAGCCAAAAAAATTCACTATAACCTATTTTCTTTTTTTTAATAGCCTCATTCCCACTCACTGATCAAGAACCGCCAGACAAAAGTGTCGTATTTAAAACTGTTACATACACACAGTGAAAGGAAATATTTTGCTGCTATGAGTTTTGGATGATAAAGAATTGGATAAAGAGCCTGTAATTGGCCAATCACGAAATAGTTTTTAAAAAACCTTGTTCTGGATATATTAAAATTAAATGATCAATACTGAAATACATAAAAGTCCTTAAAAGAATCAATGAATGAACGGTTAGTTGACAAATGTTTATTTTTCAAACTTTGTTTAGCCATAGTCGGGACCTATTGAAATGAGTTTATAATTTATCAAACCTTTGGGAAGATTTGAAAAAGGTGAAACTTGATATTTTTTGACAACTGTGGTTGCTTGAAAGCGTGAGAAAGCGTCCACTGATTAATATGCATGATACTTAATTATGGAACTGGCTAATTTATTTTCTCACATAAAAGATTAAAAGAGTGGGAATCAACACGAAAGCCCTTCAATGAAAAATTTTAGTAGATAATTGTTCTCTCAAAATAACTTGACAGCACTCTGTCGAATTCCCTCGTTAGAGCAAGTTGAGGCCACAGTTTAAAGTGCAAATTCACAGCTGCTATGAAAATAACTGATGATAACATACTCAATAGTGTTGCAATGTATTACAATATTGGGTAGCACTTGAAGGCAAGTATATTGTTTAATGAGACCACTGGTAAGAAGATGCAAATCCATCTGAATTTGATTGAACCAATTCGTCACATTACAAGATCTAAGTGAAAATGTCTCTATTAGATGATATACGTGTTTTGTCTTGACGAATTCCTTTCTTGTAGCGAATTACTGCTCCGATCGTAAAGGGATTGAGATGCAAGCATCAGTTTATCTACAAACTGGTATCGAAAACAATTGTATATTATAATAAGTTCGTTCAGAAATGGTTATTAATAACCAATGTACATAATAGGTTTGCTGAATAAAATTAATACCTATCCACTATAGATAATGTGTAAGTGAAAATTGTTGAATATATATATATATATATATATATATATATATATATATATATATATATATATATATATATATATATATATCAATATACAAATAAGTAATAAAATATCCGATGTGTGATGAGTTTATTTTTTAAAGTGCTCAATACATTAAAAATGAAGTCAAGTTAGAGTAGAGCTTGATATATATGTATATAAGGAACGGAGGATTCGGTACGTAAACACGATTATCTTCTTTCCTTGTTTTGGCTTCTTCAGACAAACGATTTGGTTTATTTTTTATTCCTTTGCAGGATATATTTTTGTAAGGGTGTCTATTTCTCTCGGTGATATTATCTCTTTTATTTTATGATCTATTCTTTCAATTCATATTTGTTCTTGTTTAGTGGTAAGTCATTACTTATCATGATTTTGTTTTATTTAATGGGGATGTCATGTTTGGAATTGAATGAAATGTCAATATTTTGGCATGTGTATGTTTCAGTTCGCTATCAATCAGTCTCCAGTAATATGTGAATTATGATGTACTATTTTCATATTTTTCGTTTGTAAATGATGATATATGGTTAGGTGATCTTTGTTCAAAGTGTGTTTTCGAAATTCCTATATGATATTTTCCTTCTGAGGATGTTTTTTTGGTTCATATCTCGGCTTGGTATACAATATTCGATTTGAGCCATTTGTTTTACAACGGGCATCTGTTTTTGTTTGTGCAATAACCATATGTTTTATTCATGATTTCTCTGTTAGTGCCAATTCTAATTACTCTATTGGTATGTTTAGTTATAAGCTCATTGATATTATTGGAAAAGGTATAGCTAATTTTCAGTGTGTTCTTGATATGTATTTTACTCATCGGATTACACAAGCCAAAGAGTTTTTCTATCAATTGGTTGAATTTTTCCTAAGTTATCTTCACTTGTAAGTTGAATGGTAGTCTATATCAGATGATCTTCCTACCTCACATCTTTCTTTGTTGCTATGTTTCACTGTATTGGATATAACTTTATCATATTTCAAGCTAGTTTCTGTAAAACTTGTTCTATACGGCTTCAGTATATTCATCTCTGACACTGTTGAATATTGTTTCATTTGAGGAATTATATATATAGTTAAGTTTCTATTGATTTAGGGATCTTTTTAATGATGTTGTTTGGATAGTTGAAACCCGTGTATATATATATGTAATGACAGAGTTTTCTTTTTTATATGGTTTATGGATGTTATGATTCAAATTGGGTGACTTTCAAAAAAATGTAGAATTTTGACATTGGCCTTGATTCCAACTTTGAAGATTTAGTTTCTTTCATTTCTTTTATGAATTATATGAATTTAAATTTTCTCACATTTATTTATGTTACTGTTTTTCTATAGTCAAATTAGGTCCGACATTTCCGCTGGATGGAGATTATCACAAAACGGCAGCAGTCGGTTTGTTTTGATCCAGTGTTCTAGATTAAGGGATATTACTGTCCCTCTACAGAGTATAATTATTTCTATATCACTGTTGTCAAAAACTGTATAATTTTTTGCGAATTCCATGCTTTCCCACGAGAGTCCTTAGGATCATCATAATCATCATCAGTCTTTTAACGTCTGTTGTTGGACATAGGCCTAATGAATGTTTTGGTTCTAAGAATACGTGCTAATGAATATGATGGATAGAGTGTTTTCGTTCGAATGGTTATGAGGGAACATATGTGTTTCTACTGCCTTCATTTCAGTGCAAATATGCTTGCATGCACACGTATGTGTAGCGAATGTTTTCTTTTAAAGGCAAAGGTGTTAGTGTGGATACCTGTATTGGCTTATGTTTGTGTGTTTCATTATATGTATTTTTTCCTTAACGAAACAGCACGTATTATTCGAAAGCGTGTGTTTTTATGTAACATTGTTTCAGATTTAGTGCGTTTAACGCCTATACTATTTAAAAGTGTCAATGCCTCTTCGTTTTGCAATCCGGCGTACGGCTTCAGTACGTCGCGTGGCATGAATATGTGCATGTTTTTAATGAGGCAGTCTCGGTGTTAGTTTAGTTTCGTCAGGTTTTATGGTTCTCTTGTATACATATCTTTTTCTTGAAAGGTCTGGACGTTTCCCTCATCTAAACCCTGTAGCAATTGTTGCATGATATTACCATCTCCGGGACGGGGCCTTTGTTGTGGTTTTTTGACTAAATCCCTGATCGTTATACAGGTGTTGGCTGCAATGTGCTTTGGTAGGTGTTAGAGTAAATTGTTATTGAATTTGTCGGTAGTGAGTTTCGTATTGAAGTTATTTTGTCATTTTTTTTTTTTTGCTTTGTTCTATTTGTTCAATATACTTTGTGTGCCTCATTTCTGGTGTTATAGATTGAATATCATGGGAAGCTGAGTAAACTGACGATTGTTCAATAAATATATGTATATATATATACACATATACATAACCTTCAAGAATTATAGTTTACATGATAGCTGCAAGCATCGCAAAAGATTAAAAACATGTGCATACATAAACCTATTTCAATTTAGATCATTTAAGTCTGTAATTCTATCAACAATTCTACTCAGTCAATTTAATTGTTTTGGTTGGTGAAAATTCAACACCAATTCACGTTTAGTATACAATTTGCATTGCGCCAAAAATGAAAGAAACTGTGCTTTGTTTTAATAAAACAGTTAGCTTTGTAATCTTTCCGTGGTTAAATTAAAAAAAGTTTTGTTTTATTTGAAGTTTGTAATCTATTTGATCTAGTTATATTCAACAAAACTTGTTGAACGTGAATTTTGTCGTCCATTTCATGTGGTTATATTAAACAAGATGGGCTTTATGTGAAATTTATGATCTTTTTCATGTGATATATCAAACAAGCATCTCCTTGCGCCGAATTCACTTAAGGAAATATTATAACAACTACTCAACGTAGTTGTTTCATCCCTATCGTCTAACCAGTGGACATCATGTCGATGTGAGAAGTGACCAGATAATTTCCTGCCAAGTAATCAACAAAAAGGCTACTGCAACACTATTTACAGATAGTTGTAATCATTCTGGAGGGAATTATGAGTCAATAGATAGTTAATCTATCTTTGTTGCTGCATAAGTACAGGAGAGTCAGGGTACTTCTTGTAAGTAATATCCATAGCCGGAAGCGTCAGCAATTGGCACACGAACGTTGGAACTGGACCTTGCATAAATGGAAGAAGGTATCTTAATCTGTTAAGTATCACTTCCTTCTGAATAAAGTGGACGGTGTGATATATTTGCATCGTTTATGGCCACCAGGATACATCTTGGATAAACAAAAAGCAGGTAGAGGGAGGGTTTGATTGTTTGGGTAACATTCTGCTGGGAAACACTCGATCTCATTTCGTAGAAGGTACTTATCAATAATATTCGAGCACTGGGACATTACAAGATCTTAAGGGATCATGTAAAGTCCATGCCCAATCGCTTGAGATAAAATATCTTCTAAAGTTCTGTCTGTACACACGATATCACCCGAAGTTTTCAATCGATCTACATTTTCAGGAGGATTGGTAATAAGCTAACGGAGAAATCAGGAGAGTTTACGTGGGTCCAGGGACAATTTCTCGCCCCATCCTACTTGACTGCCGGCACCATACAATGACTCCAAAGGTTCTCTGTCCGTCTACAAGATATCTTCAAAGGCTTTAAGTAGATTTTAACAAGATTTAATGGAAAGGTGGGCAACTAGGTCCGAAAGAAGCTCTTTTTTGGAGCGGATCCATCCACAATTATATCCCTTATGTGAATGTTCACACATGTTTCATTTGGAGACAAGTTTTTATGACTTTGTAGATAGCTTCAAATGACCTGTAAACCTAACTCAGAATTGAATTGACTCTCCAGCGTTGTACAATTTGCCTATTTTTGATAAGAGCGTAATCTCTGACTAGGGCACCAAAACGACAATCTGCCATTATGAAAAAATGGCGCTGAATTTCTTTTCTTTATTTTTTGCAGCTGATCTGGAATATTCTCACAGGATATCCTTTCTCACTGAAGGTCACTCCAGCATGACGAATTAGATTCATTGAAAAAAAAATGCAATAATCCCTACCAGACTCAATTACAGCAGCTGGAACATGATCCATGGGTGTGCAAAAAAAAAAATTATATGAATAGAGTTGGCTGAAATAAGACTTAGTGAATAAAATTTATGCAACCTGTAATATGAAATAGGATGTGCATCGATTTCACGTACGACATTTTGGTATATTTTAAAAGGATAACAATGCAAACCAGTATAACTTGGGTATATGAGGAGAAACTAAAGTACAAATATAGCAGCAACTTGTATCCTGTAAAATAATACGTAAAGATCAAAATAAAAGCTCCAATTCGAAAATGATTCAAGATGTGCAAACTCATTCATAGACACACAGCTCTAAGAACCTATAGAACAAAAAAAGAATAATAACAGAGATCCCATTGGCATGTGTTAGAGTTACTGTATCAGAATTCCTATTAATTTGTAAAAAGTTGAAATTTCAAATAATGTGTTCTTACCATTTTCGCTTGGAGTATCAGCTGCACGATTATGAAATCAAACTAATTCTTTTTTAAAAAAAAGAATACGTCTAAATATACGCAAAACATAAAAATTTTAATTCATTCTTTCTTGCAAGTTACTCAAAGGGTATGGATCAAATTAGTGATCCAATTGACGAAAATTGGGACTGACCTTGAAAATGTCGGGAACCGGTTATCTATACCCTTCTTTTTTTATCATTAACTTTTTTCTTTGCTATCAGGAAGAAAGTTCCTTTCTCTCACGGCATTGTTAATGGAGTTACTGTCTGAATGGCTCTGAACTTGTTAGACGAGACTAATTCATCTTTTGGTCAAAATGGACGGTTATGGAATATATGAATATATATATATGTGTGTGTGTGTGTGTGTACGTGTGTGTGTGCTTGTCTGCGTGTGTGTGTGTGTGTGTGTGTGAGTGTGTGTGTGTGTGTGTGTGTGTGTGTGTGTTCGTGTCTGTGCTCATAAGATGTGAATATTCATATCTTACATGAAGATATGTATGCAGAAACATCGCCTATCGACACAGAGAGAAGAAAAAAAAATGTTTTGGAAATTAAATAATTTTCATACCTTTACGCGTACCCGAATTTTCTGTTTTCTTTTTCAACTGCTGTCTCCAAATTCAGTGACGTTCAAGGGATGAGGAAATGAGGACAAGATGCGATAGAAAAGAAATATATGAAATACTTATTAGGATTCAAACGGTGCTCTTGAATGCAAGCATTCTATGTGACGGTTAAAAATGTCAAACTTAATGTTCTCTCTAGTTTACATCAGACGATATTTACTTTTGTAGTATTGCTCTATTTATGTAACATTTTAATCGGGGCGCTAGCAACTTCTATTGGTAATTCTTAAATAAAGTTATTTTGTTGGATTATTATTTCTGAAAAAAAGTTTAGGGATCCAGGGAAATATCCTGATTACTGAGTAATAGTCCTCTTTTCTACTGTTATTGATTAGGGATGTGAGTCCGTGTCCCACCGGGTGCTTATCCTTTGTTTCTTATCCGTCTTGTTTAGTAACGTGCGTATACTAATAGTTTGAATAGTTGAATCAAAAAGCAATTCAAATGAACATGAAAAGAAATTAGGGATTCAAACCCGTTTTGAGATTTTTAGTTACGCAATGTATCTGAGGTGGGGGCAGCAAGCACACCATTAAAAACATTGTGGATGAAAAAAGACCCAAAGACGCCAGGATGATATTTTGTGCGAAGGATGTTTTATAATATTTATGAAAAGGCTACCAATGTAGTTTGAATAATCATTATGGTTTTGATTCAATCCAGTTCAGTGTAATATCAACCTTTGTCACGAGTGTTGCCGTTACAAGCAGAGATTAAATAATAGAATCAATTCGATGTATTTCATGCTATGAAAAAAAAGATAAGAAACAGATTCATAATGCTCATTATTTTACAAAGTAAATAAAACTATTAATGTATGAAAATAGGGATTGCAAGGAAATCTACCCGGTGAATATCAACCTTTTGTGCTTAACACACTTCAACAACCAGCAATATGTTCTGTTCTTTTAATTATGAAAACATGTGGCATATTTTCATTATAATTTCGTGTTTTCCTATCATCGAAAAACTATCAAAAGCGAACAATGATGAAGTATAATAGTAATTATTGATCTGAATCATATATATATGTATATAGACTGATGGATGGAGAGAGAGAAAGAGAGAGAGAGAGGGAGAGAGAGAGAAAAGTAAACTTTTTTTGTTTAGTTTTAGACTATTCAATCCTGATTATATCGAGACTGACAAACGAACGAATGGGAAACGTAAACTCTTAGTTGTAAGATTCCTAACATTTGTTCGTCTGACAGAGAAAAGAGATAAAAATATACAATCGATATACTTTGTGTTTTTCTATCAAGTGTTTTATGTTTATCTTGGTTTGTAAATACAACAAAGTCCCTTCGATATTTCCAATGAAACCCGTTGGCCAAAGTCGATGAAGACGACTCCTTCGACATCATGAAAGCGATTGGGACTATGGCGGTGAAGGCTTCTTCTTTTGTTTGTTTCAATATTCTGTTCATGCTTACGTCAAATCATAGTGTCATAAATCGATGATTCATTGGAGTTCTTTTTTATTTCCACAAGAAAATGCTCTTTCCTTTCTACATCTCCGATATCATTTTCTACTGAATCTTTGCATAAGTACAATTATCCTCTTTCTTTAATTCTTTTTCTGTCCTAGTTCTGATTGATTTTTTTTTTTTGCAGTTATTTCTTTTTTTTTTTGCAGTTTTCTCGAATTTTTCCTTCAGGAGTTCGAATGTTGATTGTGAAAACAAAGCCCCAATCCCTTGAAAGTCTGACATTGTACAATCTTTCTACGCCTATTTCTCCCTTTCAGTTCTTTGTCGGTCTGAGCTAAGACTAGAAAATGTCTATTATGATCCTGCCTGCTCTGCATGAATTTTCCAATATTTCGAGTTACACGGACAAAGAAAATGGGCACAAAAGGAAACAAACTTATTCTCCAGTCACCCAGAAAATTAGGAATAGTAAATCTTCTCAAGCTTCCGTATTCAAGCTATAAACTTACTGTGACTAATGCCACTGAATACTCAGAAAGAAAGACAATCTCTCCGCCTTGAATCGGTTAAAATTGAACCTTTTGTCGACAGTCTTATTATTACATTAATCTGAACATCCTTTGGTGAATTCACTTTGCATATGATTTGTGTTGATGATAAATACTGTTTCAGAGAAACTAGTTTTGATTACATCTGTTTATGATTTATGATAGTAAATTTATTAGTATTATCAAATAATCATAATACATTTTACGATGAGTATTCTTTTACATTTTAGAAAATTAGATAAAAACATCTCATGATTTTATTAATCAAGGAAAAATTGTGACTTTTGTGACACCTCCGTTAATATATTTAATAAGATCATTGTATTTTTGTTCATTCAAAAACATTTACTTTGTAGATTTTTTTTTCACAACATTTCGGCTGGTCTTCCCTTAAGCCTTTCTCCAATGATTGTAACATTTCGAGTTATTGAAAGCATTTTGGAATATCTCGGAATTTTTGAGATGAGCTATTATTATTTCTATTGATATTTTCGGACCATCTTCATCTTAGGTGTTTATCCCAAATCTACCAGATGACACCTGACGAAGGCCGTGAAGTGCAACGGCGGAAACGTTGTATGAAAAACAACCAAGATGAGGATGGTCCGAATATCAATAGAAATAAGTATTTTGGAAAGTTCCCATTCCTGAATACAACAGGCATTTGAAGAAGCCAAGATAATATAGAAGCCAAAATGTTTTGAAATGCGATTCAGTCTTTTATTATTCATTTAATTGTCACATCGAAAGACCAGTATTTAATGAATATTTCATTCATAAAACAATTTAAAAAGGGGGTAGGTCTATGTTTTTGAATTTTTAGGGGAATTAAGCATAATAAACGGCGTTTGTTTGTCTACACCCCTCAGAAAAAAAAAGAAAAAACTCGAGAAATCTCTCGGGTCTTACATGCGAAGTTGGGGTATGTGGAAGGCTAATCTCAATATTTGTCACTCGCCCAACTCCATAATACTGGAATACTTTTTTGACTGAAATGTAGGATTTAGATGTTTTGTCCATTTTTTTCTATGTCTGATACACGGAAGCTTCATTTTTTTAATTGCAGTAAGTGCTTAACCATGAATGCACTGAATATTCTTCTGAAAAATCTCTGCTGAAATGATTTGGATTCTATTTGCCTGCGGGTCTTATATGCCATCAAATACGGTAAGTGCAATTCAGACATATAATTAAACGGAATGCATTAGATCGTAGCTGCGGAATGAAGATAATATGCCAGAATCAGCGAAGCAAACTGTTTATTTAGTCCGAAATACGTGATGTAGTATGTCTCCATGGTGACCTTAAATCAATATTTGGATATTTACTCAGCTTAGCGTGGAACAAGGCTAAATGGCGGGAAATGGACGAACACAGATTGTATCGACAGAATCTTCAATGCAGGGTGGGCCTTTATGCAGCGTAAAACAGCTTTCGAAACCCTGGATTTTACCAAGGCTAAAACACCAACCATTACCACTGGTGGCAAATATATAGATGTTTCGTCAAAGAAACAGGTTAACTGGGAATGACAATTTTGTGGTGTTATTAAGCCGTCACGGACGAAGCAGGTCGAAGATTATGATTATGATCACAACGACAATGACAATGATGATCATAACGTTGGTGCATAGTTCAGCATAAGTGTGTCATCCGAAAGAATTCCTTTATGGACACAACGCCTTGATGGAATACTTGTTTTATTTGCCGTGGGGTTTTTCCTACATTCCAAAGGGAAATGGACCAAATAATTGTAGAATGATGTCTCTTTTGTTTTTCTTTCCCACCTTTTTTTCTATCTTTACCTTGGAAAAACAAACAAATATGAAGATAAACAAACGATGTTTGTGCTGGTTCTTTGATTCGCCC
>OY735198.1:63201576-63279076 GCA_963457665.1 Thysanoteuthis rhombus | reverse complement strand
TGAATAAACATAAAAAACTATTCAAGTGAATAAAAAATGTCAAGATATTTTGAGGATATTCATACTGAAAGAACTCATTCAATAGATATTTAATAAGTTCAACTAGCAAAGTAGTTATCAAAATTGTCGGAATGTAAGACACAAAATTAGCCAATAGTTTTAACGAAAATAACTAGGTGTGCTTCGACCTGAGTCAAGCGTCCATAGTTCACCTAATTTAGACCATAATCCAAAATATAGTTATCGTAAACAGAGACAAAATCTTCCTCCGATAGGGAATTTAGAGTGAATTCAAAGCTAGATGGATAGGACGATTTATCCAAAGAATTGAACATTCATGAAAGTAATGATTATAACAATAGTCATTAGTATGCATGTCATAACTTCAATCATCTTTGCTAAGAAGTAAAAGAATTGGAGAATCAAAGAAAAAATGAAAAGATCTTGTCGATGATGGACTGTGAGAATACATGGAAAATGATGGGGTAGTGAAGGTCAGCATAAAAGAAATCTGGGGCTAGTTCTTAAATTTTCGACTTGAATGGTTGTAACTTCCTCTGAAATCAATTAATTGAGACGCAAATATGACCAAAAGTTATTAAGAAGAAGAGACTTTTTTTTAGATGGATCGTTTAAATCTAAAACATTGTCAAAGTTCTTAATACCATAATTTAAACGTTCAGGAAGAAAATATACAAACGTACCCCAATAGGTGAGGGATATTTACTGTAATCTGAATAGGCTAGTTAGTTCTCTTATCCGTACATACAGATGTGATTGTTGTATTGTTATAATCGAGAAATATAGAATTTTAAACCAAGAAATAAGTAAAACGATTTTTAGGAATGTAATAACCATCTGGTAACACAGGTGGAATCGTATGTAGATGGACCTCAATTTTGAAATTTAAGGGTGAAAAACGTTTTTAAGATAAAACCTTTCGGGATTACGATACACATAACTCAAATTATTCCACAAATGGCCAATATCTATCAGCTAAAAATTAGGTTAACAAGGTTACCATCAAATAGATAATATGAATAAATAATAAATGTAAATGATTCAATAAACCTCTGCTTCCAATTAGCCCCGGTCCACCTCCAATCAATTTGGCAGCAACAGTGTAATAAAATATTTCATTTTACGAGATTAGTGGGTTTTTTTTATCCAGTCCTAGAATGTAGAAAGGATACAACACAGGATCGATCGTTCTAGATAAAGGGAGCATTGGAGGTTGAACAAGGGACTGGGTTTCTTTTCATTCAAATAGAGAAACCATTTTTTCCGACCACCTAAGATCACAGGAAAGGTGGCTGGACCGTTCCCTATAACTCTTCCCGCTCCCTTTTCGTTAGACTGACCACTGGTCACTTTACTCTTTCTTTTCATCCGACCATTTGTAGTGCTGACATGTTTGTTTGAACACCGTTTATTGGCCATTCTTTGTTTTTTGGTTCAGGTTGCTACTACCATATTTTTGCCGATTTTTTCTACACCCTACTTCAAAATAGTCTTCTGTTCCATATATGGTGCCAAATAGCGAAAATAAGAAATATATTGATCCGAACAGTCTGTTCCTAGCCACATGTGCAATACAGGCGACGCCATTCTCAGCTACCCGTATGACACAAGCTTATTCTCTACATCAAGAAATATTCCATTCCTTCCCTACGCAGCAAAAGATGTCACACTGCATTGAACTCTACCCTGGTCTTGTTTATAAATTTGTCCATTAAGCATTATGCATCTCCTGATTTTAATTTTAAATTCCCACACACGAAGAATACGCAGGAATCACATGACATGCATCAGTAGAATAAAGTCCTGCACGGCCACCACGCTCTCAAGCTGTCCAGATAACTTCCGTTAACGAGATTTTGCTTTTAGACGTAAAAACATTAACAGATCACTATCGTCGTGAACATAGCTTCGGTAATAGCAATAAATCGGGACAGGTCATTTTTAATCAAAGTGCTCTGAAACCATTATGAAGTATTAACAAAAGTTGTCCAAATTCGTTCCTCTTCATGTAGTAGGTTAATGGAAAAGTTTCCGGCATTTTTGACGTTTTATTTATTCATCTAAATCGAGATTTGATTTACTCTCAAAGTATTGTCTTCGATTTTCTATTCTCTAGCTAATTTCTTCGTCCATGTAAAGATATTTTCTCTTTCAATTCACTCTTTTGATTATTTGATTCATTCATTTCAAAAAACTTCAGCAGTTTGCTTATTGTATGTACTTCATTGTCCATCCTTCGTTCAGGTGTCAGCTAAACTCTATGGAGGCCGGACAGGATAACATTTTTTTTGTATCATGCAGGTGAATATAAAGTGATAATCCAGGGAATAATCATATCAAGAATAAGGACATAACTGTTACAATCGAAGATGCATTAGTCAGGAAAGTAGATGGCTACATCTACCTAGGACAACAAATCTCTGTGAAACACACAAAAGAAAAAGAAATCAAGCGAAGAATCACTCTAGGATGACAAGCCTTTGGCAGAACAAGCTCGACCTTCAAAAACAAGACGATCCCAATAATCCTAAGACAAAGAGTATACAACCAATGCACCCTCCCGATATTCACGTAACATGGAACCTAACCAAGAGACAAACCCACAAACTGAGAAGCATACAGCGTGTGTATGAGAGAATGATGCTCAACCTCACTTGGAAAGACAGTACAATATATCAGGAAGGAAACGGGGGTTCGAGATATCATAAAATTCATCAAAAAACTCAAATGAAGATTGGCTGGTTAACCAATAAACATCATGACTCACAACATCCCCAGAGACCACATGCGAACCCCAGGCCGACAAAATACAAGATGAAGAGATGAACTAGACAAATTTAGAAAGTACTGGCTCCACAATGCCCATGATAGAGAATTGTAGCGAATCTGGGGAGGTTCTATGTCTACGGAAGTTAAAAGACTGATGATGATGATGGTGATGGTGATGATGATGATGAAAGGGGCTTGTTCTATCAATTGATTTAATCCTTTTCATTATAGGAGTATATCATTACATTAACTTCCGTATACTATCGATCAATATGAAGTATAGAATTATTTTTTGGTTACGTTAAAAAATATTGTCAAAATCGCTTCAGATTTTCTGGTGCATATGCAACGTCAATCATTCCATTGAATCGGTAGGCTCGATGAAACAGAGCCGAGGATCATAGTTAGCCGATCTTCAGTCCCTCGGAGCATTTTTATGTCATGATCAAAAATCTGCTTTTATATATTTTTCGAACCATTCACTACACATGCTTGGACATACTGCACCAGTTAGAAAGATACATCACTTTCTTCTGCTGAAGCTTTTTCAGGATTGAACATGATGAGGAAATTGAGTCGAATGTGCATTTTAGATTCAGCAATAGTTTCTTCCCAAATAAAGTAAATTTGCCAATTGCAATAATTCTGAAAGACTATGCACGCAAAAACGATGACAAAACGATTAGGATCTATATATACTTTCGAGATTCCTAACATATGACAACAAAAATTGTGGCATTAACAAAATAAATCATAAATTATACACAACTATCCGGTGAATATTACGGATTTTTATGAAGAGTTGTATGTATCGCTAACGTAATTAAAGTTTCAGCCAATATTTGGTTGACATTTTCATATCTGAAAATGGTTTCTGCGTGAAATGATATCTTTCAATATTTTTTTCTTCTGATGGTAATAGGGTTACATTTAGTACAGATTTACCTGAAAGCAATGAGAGAAAAATCCAGTATCAAACCAAATAGAATTATTAAGTATGTAGTGCATTTAGTAAGAAAACAGACCCCTCTGATATTTTTTTAGGGATTGCAGGTATTATCGGTAGAAGGAAACGTAACCATACGAGCTGAGACATTTTCATGAACTCACCAATTTCGTTTTTATGAGAAAATAAGATTATAAAGATTTTTTTAAAACGGTTCTAGAAAAATAACCCAGTAAGACTTGACAAACAAAATGTTGCCTTTAAGTAGAAAGCCTGTTTTTTGTACATACATGTATATATATACAGATATGTTGTTTAGGCTGAATGATTCACTTTTACAAAAATATTTTCCATTTATCATGTGTTGTATACAGTTTTACCCAAGTTCTTCCAAGGAATATATATATATATATATATATATATATATATATATATATATATATATATATATATATATATATATATATATATATATATATATATATCAGTTATCTTCAAACTACGGTATAATCTCCTTTCGACGCTTAAATGATCATTCGTGATGCCGATGAGAATTCATCTTGCTGTGATGTGACAAGTAACAACATTTCTTGAATTAACTGTTGCTAAGTGACTGACTACCTGCCACGTCGTTAAATCAATGTAAGGGCTATCAACTTGTTCACACAACCAGAGAACTCCTAATTTAAATTCCCTTCTATGGGCATTTGCATCACTGGCAGATCTAACGTACAGCTTCCTTCAAACACATCAAATTACATCGAGAACTCGTCATTTCCTATACGATTCTCCACGTCCATTAGCAACCACTCTTCGTGGCTGGAGAAAAGGCGGCAAGAGGATACATTTAGAATTCACCTTAGTACGTACCATGTCACACAAAAAAGCATTCATTCCTTATCCAGGTGAACGGGGATTATATCCTGTTTGTCCCCACACATTTATACCAAACTATAAGAGGACTTATTCTAAACCATTCTTGACGGCACACTCCAGCAGCTTGGGAGGATAAATGTGCTTATCAAAACTAGGCGAACAAAAGTTGTTTCATTTTGAATGATTACGGTGAAAGATTAAAGTCAATGTACTTTCTAGCATAATTTTAATGCTGTGCTCTTCAAAGATTATAATCAAATTAGTGATTAATTCACTTGTTGAAATTCTTGTGGGTTATTTGGTACTTACGTTTGCTCTTGGTGATTCTTCGTGCATATAAGTAAGTAAAAAAACAACAACTCTTGTCTATTTCTATTTTATTCAATTTAAATGTACAGTTCGATAAGTTTCTGAAGCATGTGCGAAAACACTTCTCTCACAGTACTTTTATTCTAACGTGTGAAATGTTATCTATTTTTAATGTCACTATTTGGCATTTCAAACTTTTTTCTTCCACTCTTCATCAAATTATGATACCAATATTTCATAGATTTTCTTCATTTCATACAGTCAATACATGGAAATTGATGCCCAGACAAAGGTATACGACTCTTTACCTTTGGCCGATGAGGCAAGAACTTATAAAATATTTGATTATGATTAAATGAATCTGTATCTTGTCCATAGTTTTGAATTAAGCACCGTCTGAATTCTGTTACTGGTGATCAAAGCTTCATGTCGATTTTTCTTTTCAGAAGCCTTCTCTGAAGACGAATCCCTTTGGCAGTAATGAGATAATTGGAAATCTATGATTATATGTAATCATCGATAAGATTTATCTTATCTAAATTTCATTTACTAAATTGGATTTCATCGAAGTTTTGCATCTCAGCGAATTAATAATTAATTTGTTCGTGATAAGGATATTTTTTGTTATTACATCACGTCAAAAACATTATGAATGTTTTATACAAATCGTAAGTGCAAAATGTTGAACGTTTCCAAGATTTGCATAACCCAAATTCATTATCAGTTCGTTCTTACATTACAATACATTATGAAAAGGACCATGAAGTTTCCAGATTCTTCAATGGTTCATAAACTGTAAATTATAACTAATCATGAGCGAATAAAATTTGCTGCTTGATTATCAATGTTAAGCATACTGTACACGTTATTGTCTTTTTTCTCATGATTTGCAATATCAATTCTTATCGAACATCCGTGTATACTAAAGGTTGTAAATGACTCTATCTTTAACTATATGCGCGTACGTTTATTTGCATATGTCCCAGAGCTCTTGGCCATACAGTTTTGTCCACAGACTTGAGAATGGGCACCAGTACTCCACTAGACCCTTCGTAAATTTTGGAGAAAAGTGACTTTACATCTTTTGGGGTCTTATCCAATCTGTTTATCAGTAACATCTATATTTTATTCTACTTTTGATATTATCTAGCGGGAAACATTAGTAATGACATAGATAGAATGTATTCTGACACTATGCATTCTTTGACAGTATCTTTAGCATAACGTGACAGTTATTGAATTATTGACTGTGCTGATGTGATGTTAATTTGATTTCATTTTATGTGAGTCACTAACGCAGTCTCAACCTGGCTGCCAGTGAGTTATAACAGTCCATGCTTGCACAGGGAGAGAAAGAATGAAAGATAAAAAATGAAAAAAAGCACGGGGCAGGGCTTTTGCGTATACAAATAATACAACACCTTCCGAAACATACTTTTGAACATACACAAAGTTATGTATGCTTGGTGTAGTACGTACAATGACTTTGACAAAAATTGTCTAATAACACGTGTAATGGAAGTGAGAACTATTTCTTGTATTTGATATTTGCTGGGCTCTCTAGATATGTTGTGGGTAAGATCACTGATCCCATCTTGTAGTAACGAAGAGGTTCCAACAACAATCGGTATTATTTCGGCTTTGAGTTGCTAAATTCTACCTATTTTATCTCAAAGTCTTCATATTACGAGTATTTCTTGAATTCCTTACCAAGGATGTTATTATCTACCACGATGGTCATGTATACTAAGTATGACGTTTTTTGTGTAAAGTTTTTCACTGTAATATCTGACCTCTTGGCGTTCATAGATCTATCAGTATGTATAGTGAAGTCACATTATGGAGTCACATCTTTTGCCTCTGTGGCTGGTTTTAGGCCTTGTTCGAACCAGTCCTTAGCGTATGGAGCATCATGATATGATCTTGTATTCATTTCTTGCAAATAACGAGCACCCTGCTACTATGTGGTCATTTGTTTTGGCCTCAACCTGACATAGCCTACATTTAGGGTCAGCACAATTTTTTAGTAAGATAGTCAGATAGTTTAGTATTTTAAGCTCTGGTCCTCGGTCACCAGTATAAAACCCTCCGTTTCGGCCTTCGATCCTGCATTCTGCTCCCATTGGTCGGTTTTCTGATCTGCGTCAGCTCCATTGATACAAAACGAGCATTGGCCGTGGAATGGTTTATCTTGCCAGCGCAAGTGTAGTGTTTTCATTCCTTCCTGTTTAGCTTTGCCTTTAACTCCATTGACTGCTTTAGTTTGTGAGTTGGTTCCTGGTTGGTTTTTATCTTTGAGGTTGTGTTTTTTTCCTATACTTATTTGCCTCTTTTGCGAAGAATCACTGTTTGTAGCTCCTGTCGTGTTTTAACTAGCTATATTATCCAATCGTTAGTAGTTTAGAAGCAGGTTTGGAGACCGATGGTGGTTCTCATGTAAGCTAGCTCTTACCACCCTTTCTTCCTAGCAGGTAAAGCAAATGTACGTCTGCCTTGGATGGTGTGATTTAATTGCTGTTAGAAATTTCCAAGTTTTTGTTTGTCAGTTGATGATATTGAAACTGTATTTGACGACTGGAACAGCTAGTGAGTTAATGGCCTGTATTTCATTTTTCGAATTTAATCCTGTTTTTATTATAGCTTTTTATTATCCCATAGTATTCTTTTCTTTTTTTTCTCTTATGTTATTGTGTTGCATACCTTTGCCTTCACTCATACAAAGATATTTATAGCCTTCTTCTAATTCCTTGATCTTGGTTTTCGAATCTAAGTTAATGAATGATTAATCAGTTAATTACCTCCTTTCAAAAGTAGCTTTCGCACACTTATCAATTCAAACTCCATTCAGATATTGTCATAAGTCTTTTAACAGTGTTCAATGGGCTTTCGACTTGCTCATCATTCTTTCCATATAGTTTCAAGTCATCTACGTAGAAAGGGTGGTCTATGATCTCGTTATGGATTTTGTACCCGTAAGTGATGCTCTTGAACTCATGTGAAATTGATATCAGAGACCAGTAGAACAGATAAGGCGAGAGAGAGTCACTTTCACAGACTATTTCAATATTGTCAGACACACTCACACTATCAGAACGGTAAAAAAAAAATACTTGTTTTCCATAGTGCCATGCTTATTTTGAGGATGTTTCTAACTGTCGATAAAAATTTTTAGATTTTGAATCATTTCATTATCCATGGATGGAGGATGCTATAAAAAGCCTTCTGATACTTTTTCCAAGCAGTGCTAAGATTACTGTGTTTCGAGTTGCAGTTCTCTAGGATTTTTCTGTTTACTAAATGTTGATCTTTGTAGCTGTAGAAGTTTTTTGTACTTTTTTTTACTCCTAGAAAAGAATGTTATTTTGACTAAGAAAGGAGTAGATTTTATCTATTAAGATGGATCGTGATATCTTATTTGTTGCTGCTCAGCAAATGATAAGCCTATAATTCTTGAGGGGATTATTTCGTTTATTTCTGGGAGTAAGAACGTTGCTCCATCTGTTTATCAGGCGGGAGTTTCCTGTATTTTGTATGATGTCTGATAATGAATTCGGTGATTCTTCATGTA
Organism: Thysanoteuthis rhombus; assembly: GCA_963457665.1. Taxonomy (NCBI): domain Eukaryota; kingdom Metazoa; phylum Mollusca; class Cephalopoda; order Oegopsida; family Thysanoteuthidae; genus Thysanoteuthis; species Thysanoteuthis major. Next base: position 63,270,587 of record OY735198.1, on the reverse strand, counting down.
TTTTCCATACATGGGATTCGTAGACTACTTTTTTTTAGTTCCCCAATGATGACATTATCCTATTGTTTTTGTGCGTTGATGTTGATTTTGTCTTCTCTCCTTTTTCATACAGGTAACATCTTTGTCAAATCATCTCTCCATAATCCAGATGTTTCTTTGAGATGCCTACATTCTTCATTTCCGGTGACTGTTTACCAAGCAAATTCCTCGGCATATGTTTTTAAAAAAATTATTTTGCCTGTAAAACTTCTTTCTTCTATCGTAACTTCTTATTCTTTTCGGCTTAACCTCGATTCTTTGACAATCTCTCTGGCATTCAATGTTTCATTTCCGCCGAATGCTGTTCTTTAGTTTTTGCATTTGAATTTCTTTTCGTGTTTTCATTTTCTTTCTAGGTGGTATATTACTGTTCTTTTTCTCAATTGTTTATATCAATCCTTGTGGTGGCAGCTGTGACAGTCGAGTAGATCTTATAATTCGGTAATGTTGTATATTTGTCCGATTCTTGTTGTATTACTGCTACGGTAGAGATGTGATTTTGTCTTTTGGGGGGAGTTTATTATTATTTTATAATTATTTTTTCACTTTTCACATCAGTTGCCCGGTTGTCAAAACTGGATACTGGGTGGCAGCAAGTCTCCTCAGGTCTCAAGCCCTCCTCTTCCTACTCTCAGAGTCCACAACAGTGCTGTGATTTACATTTCAACACCGGTTTCCCGGTAGTTGTAGCTGAAAGCTGTGAGACTTAGTTTCTTTAGGTCTTCAGCACTCCTCTCATTTCTTCCCTGCTTATCACTTATGTGGTGTTTTTCCTTTTCTTTTCTTCTCACTGTTGGGCTACTGCTTACGTCTGGGTCGTAGATTTCATATTTCTAGTACTTTCCCGGTATTCGTGCAGTCCACACGAGTGCTGTGGTCTGCAAAGTCTCGATCCTCCCTTTTTATCCCTAATTCCTCGAATCCTGCATCAGTGTCTTTGATATGGTTCCAAGTGCACCCTCTATTATTGTACCACCTTGACTTCCATGTTCTACACCTTCTTCACTTCTCTTACCAGGTCCTGGTATTTTCTAAGCTCTTCACTCTCGATCCTATTTGCTGTGGTTTGAAGGCACAGCCAAGTCTATCATTTGGCAGGTTTTCCTCTTGTTGTCCACGATTACTAAGTTTGGTTTTCTTGTTTAGATGGGATGGTTGATTTGGATGTCGGAGTCCCAGAGTGATTTGTGCTTTCCATTCTCCAATGCTGATTCTAGTTGAACCATTTTTTGCATGGTTAAACCCCATTCGTTTGCTCAGTCCCCATTATATTACTGTTGCTCTTCTATCGTGTTTGTGTTTATACTTTTTCCGGGCTAATTAACTACATTAATCAGTGATGTGGTATACGGTTTTTCCCTACATAGGCGGCATTTGCTGTTTTTTATCTGTTCTATTGATTTTTTTATATAGTTTGTCCCGATGGATTCGTTTTGGGCTACCATGATCAGAAATTCTGTTTCTCTCTTGAGGTTTCCTTATCGTAGCCATGTCCATTATTTCGTTTCTGAAACGTCCTGCATCCGTCTCTCAAATTCTCCGTATAGCTTCATTGCTTCCAATTTTGATTCCCTTTCTGCTGCGTTGTTCAATCGATTTCTATTTTTTTTTCAGCGTCAAGCACTCCTATAATGTCTTTGCTTTTTGCTTGCACATACTTTTCTATGCCTGTTCTGGCATTCTGGATACAGTCTTTGATGCTGATTAGTCTTTTGTCACCTTCTTTTTCTTTCATGTACAGTGTATCCGTGTCATCTCTGAGGTGTAAGGCCTGGTACATTGTCATTAGCTTTCTTCTTTGTCCGCCCATTGACTGGAGTTCTTCTTTTGTCAATCCATGGAATGGTCCTGTGTATCTTACTACTGTTACAGCCCATGTGTTCATTCCTTTTATCAGATCAGTTCTTCGGTTTCTAATATCATCCTTATCCTCCTAAGGTATTCTTTTCTTATTTTTTTCCTTCATTTTTGCCCGTTTTATCGTGTAACATTCAAGAACTTCCAGGTATTTGTATCGGTCTTTTGTGGTCAATGCTCTAATCTTTTTGCTGTCCAGAAATTCGATTCTTTCTGCTACTCTGAACCTTCCGCTGTGCAATACAATCGTTCCACCTTTTTTAATTCGAAACTCCATCCTTATGTCATCACAGCATTCTTTCATTTTGTTGAACAAAGTTTCGAGCTCTCCCTTGTTCTTTGCAAATTGTTTTATATCGTCCATATACATTAGGTGGTTGACTTTTCCTTTTGCTTTGAAGAATTGGTAACCTTTGGTGATTTTTAGAATTCTATTGAGTGGTATCATAGTTAGAACAAATAGTATTAGATACAGAAAATCTCTCCATTATTATCATTATTATTATTATTACTATTATTATTATTATTATTATTATTATTATTATTATTATTGAACCACTTACTTGATAGTCACTGCTGGATGAGTAACAGCACGTCTCTTCAAGTCTCCAGCCATCCTCTCCACACACAGTCTACAGTATCAATGTAGATTACAGATATTGCTGGAGCCGGGGAAACAGTAAGTCTCCCCAGCTCTTTAGCTCTCCTCTCATATCGTTCCCAACTATGACAGTAGGGCTGTGGTTCATACCGTCTCCACTATGCCCTTTCTTTTATCTGTTAGGCAACTGCTAACAGCCGGGGGTCGTAGATCTCATATTCCCAGTAAAGTCCTTGGTATTCGTTCTGCCTCCAGCATTACTGTGGTCTGTAGCGTCTAACCCATTCCTCATTCCGAGTTCCGCCAATCTAATTTTCTGTGTCTCTGTTACGATTCTGAGCACAGCTACTATTCTTGGTACTATTACTCTTCAGTTTTCTTGCTAGGTCCTGGAATATTTCCCCAACTTATCACTTACTTTCAATTTTACGTATTTACCCTGTGATCTGCAGACATGCCAAAGGCTATTATTTGGTAGGTTATCCTTCCCTTGTCCACGATTACCAGGTCTAGTTTTCATGCTCTGATGGAGAGATTAGACTAGATGTCAAAGAATCGATGGCTTTTATACTGATACTATTTGTCCACATGGTTGAATCGTTTGCTCTTTTCCCAGTGAATCACTGTCGGTATCCTGTCGTGTCCGTTTGTGTGTTTTTTCTTGGCTAGATGACTGCATTCACTGCTAATGTGGTGTACAGTCTAAACCCTTCCTCCAGGGCATTCACTGTTTGTTAAGATTCCGTTGATTTCGACTTTGCCATTTGTTTTGGGCCATCATGATGAAAGATTTTGTTTATCATTTCTGGTTCCCTCCGCGTAGCTATATACATGATCTCTTGTCTGGACATTTTATAGACGTCTTTTGAATTCCTCGTGTAGTTTTTCCTGTTCCAATTTTTCATTTTCAGTTTGCTGTTCTTCCCTTTCGCTACTTTTCCCTTATTCGTTACACTGCTCCGGGTGCATTTCAGGATGTCTTCACAATTTGTTTGCACATACATTTCTGATGTTTTGGACTTCTGGGCACAGTTTCCTATGCTGATGAGTCCTTTGCCTCTTTCTGTCCTCTTCACATACATTCTATCCGTGTCATCTTCGGGGTGTTAAGCATTGTGTATACGCTTTCTTTTTCGCTAATCCATTGATTGGAGTTTTTCCTTTGGCCATCCAAGAAATGGACTTATGTATCTTACTACCGATACTTTCCAAATGTTCGTTTCTTTTATCAGATCTCTTCACTTTACCTACTTCCCTGATATTTTTCTAGTCTTCCAAAGTTATTTTTCTTATCTCTTTCATTTCTTACCGTTATATCATATCGAATTCTTAAACTCCCAGATATTTATGTTGTTCCTGCGTGATCAATGCTCTGATCATCTTGATGTCCGGCAAGTTGATTCCTTCTGCTGCTGTGCGCCATTTCGTGCATTACCATGAGTGTGTATTGTTCCATTCCGAACTCCTATCACGTGTTGTCACTGCATTCTTCCATGTAGTTCAACAACGTTCCTTGTGAATAGTTTTATGTAGACAATGTGCAGATGGTGTTCGATTTCTAGTTTTATTTTTTAAAAACTGGAACCCTTCGCTATTTCTCATGATTCTGCTGAGTGCTATCATGGTCAGAACAAATAGTAGAGGGGACAGAGAGTCTTCCTGAGAAAAAAATATATTTTCAAATACTTACCCCTGCTAAGTTTTTTCCTATAGCTGTAGTCTCTCTCCTAGTTCTTATAAAATTGGCCATGATCTTGAGTGTCTATCATTTTTGAATATGGCTTTAGTCAGGGTTTTCCTTTGGTTTGAATTTGTTTCTGAATCATTGTCCATTACATTGATTTATTTTTGAGGAAACCGCATTCCTTTTTTTCTATTTTATTGCAAATTTCCTGTAGATCTATCTCCAGGACCCACTTTTTTTCAGTCTGTTTGTTTTATATTCGATCAGCCAAGTGCTGATTTAACGCCCCCAAGTGAAATATCTCTCCATATTTGGAGCATGCATTCTCTATTGCACCAGTCAGATGGTTCGCTTTCAAAGTAACAATACAATGCTTGTTGAAAGTCCTCTTTCTTCAATTTTCCTCCATAATCTGGCAATCAGCTACCTGGTGGAGGTTCTGTCCCTTCTAACTGCCATTAAGGGAGCATTAGCTGGAATCTTGGCCATAGGTAACTTGGTAGCGACTGTCACCCCCTCTATGGAACACAAGCTGGATTATTATTATTATTATTATTATTATTATTATTTGGAATCTCACACCAGTTGCCTGGTGGTAACCGCTGGAGTTTGAGTGACAGCAAGTCTCCTCAAGTCTCCAGCCCTCCTCTCCTAGTACTAGCAGGTCGCAGTAATTCTGCGATTTACAGTTTCACACCGGTTGCCCAGTGGTTATCGCTGAGGGCTGAGTGACAATAAGTCTCCTCAGGTCTTCAGCTAACGTCTCCTCCCTCTTTCGCATATCATGACAGAGCTACAATTCGTTGCAGTACTTATATCTCTAGCACCTTCCTCAGTACCCGTGCAGTTCCCAGTAGTGCTGTGGTCTGTACGGTCTCTATCCTCCCCCTAATCCCGATCTCCTCCAGTCTCTCCCTCAGCGTTTTGGGGACAGTTCCTAGTGCTCCCACTATGACCGGTACTACCCTGGTTTTCATGTTCCACATTTTCTTTAACTCCCTTGCTAGGTCCTGGTATTTTTCCCTTTTTTCAGCCTCCTTCTTTTTTATTCTATGGTCTGCAGGCACAGCCACGTCTACTATTTGGCAGGCCTTCCTTTTTTTGTCTACTATTACTAAGTCCGGCCTTCTTGCCTGGATGAGGTGGTCAGTTTGGATGTCAAAGTCCCACAGTAGTTTGTGGTTGTCATTCTCCAAAACTGCCTCTGGCTTGTGCTGATACCACTTTTCCCCATGGTTGAATCCCATTTGTTTACTTAGTTCCCAGTGTATCATCGTTGCTACTCTATCGTGTCTATGCTTATACTCCTTCTGGGCTAGTTGACTACATTCACTAGTTATGTGGTTTACTGTCTCATCTCTTTCACCGCACATGCGGCATTTGCTGTTTGCCTGTGTTCTGTCGATTTTAGCTTTTATGTAGTTTGTCCTTATGCTTTTGTTTTGGGCTGCCATGATGAGCGATTCTGTTTCTCTCTTAAGGTTTCCCTTTCGTAACCACGTCCATGATTTCTCGTCTGCTATATCTTTTATCTGTCTTTTAAACTCGCCGTACAATTTTTTCCCTTCCCACTTTTCTTTTCTAGTTTGCTGTACCGTTCCATTGCTTTCTACTTTGTTTGTTGCACTATCCCTCGCGCTCTTTATGATTTCTTCACTATTTGTTTGCACATATTTATCTAGGACTACTTTAGCTCTCTGGACACAATCTTCTATGCTGATGAGCCCCCTACCACCTTCTTTTCTCTTAACGTATAATCTATCTGTATCATCCCTAGGGTGTAATGCTTTATGCATCGTCATATTATTATTATTATTATTATTATTATTATTATTATTATTATTATCATCATCATTTGGAATCTCACATCAGTTGCCTGGTGGTAACTACTGGAGTTTGAGTGACAGCAAGTCCTCTCAAGTCTCCAGCCCTCCTCTCCTAGTACTCATAGGTCGCAGTAATTCTGCGATTTACAGTTTCACACCGGTTGCCCAGTGGTTATCACTGAAGGCTGAGTGACAATAAGTCTCCTCAGGTCTTCAGCTAACGTCTCCTCTCTCTTTCACCTATCATGTCAGGGCTAAAATTCGTTGCAGTACTTATATCTCTAGCATCTTCCTCAGTATCCGTGCAGATTATTATTATTATTATTATTATTATTTGCAATCCCACACCAGCTGCCTGGTGGTAACCGCTGGAATTTGAGTGACAACAAGTCTCCTCAAGTCTCCAGCCCTTCTCTCTTAGTGCTCATAGGTTGCAGTAACACTGCGATTTACAGTTTCTCACTGGTTGCCCAGTGGTCATTGCTGAAGGCTGAGTGGCAATAAGTCTCTTCAGGTCTTCAGCCAGCGTATCCTTTCTTTTTAGCCTATCATGTCAGTGCTGTGGTTTGCAATTCCACTTTCATTTCCCTTCCTCTGTCGGGTCACTGTTGATAATTAACGTTGCAGTGTTTATATTTCTAGCACTTTCCTCAGTATCCGTGCGATTCCTAGTAGTGCTGTGGTGTGTACAGTTTCAATCCTTCCCCTTATCCCGATCTCCTCCAGTCTCGCCCTCAGTGTCTTTGGGACCGTTCCCAGTGCGTCCATTATGACCGGCTCTACCCTGGCTTTTACGTTCCCCATCTTCCTCAGTTCTCTCGGTAAGTCCTGGTATTTTTCCCGTTTTTCACTCTCCTTCCTCTTCTTTCTATGGTCTGCAGGTACAGCTATGTCTACTATTTGGCATGTCTTCCTCTTCTTATCTACAATTACCAAGTACGGTCTTCTTGCCTGGATGAGGTGGTCAGTTTGAATGTCAAAATCTCAGCGTATGGCCAGGTAATTGTTTCTGAATTCTAAGTAACTGCAAGTCTCAGCATCCTCACAGTCGGCTGTATAGAAATGATTTGCATTTTCACATCAAGTTCCTCGGTGGTTGTTGCTGAACGTTGAGTGATAGTGAATCTCCCCAGATCTCCAGCCCAACCCTACTCATCTTCACATATCACTGCAGCACTGTGGTTTTTACAGTCTCAGCCATGTCTTTTTTCATTCTACATGTTTGGCCATGGCGACTAAAAGACGTCGATTTTGTATTTCTAGCACGCTCTCCAGTAGTGTTGTGGTCAGCATACCCAATCTTTCCACGAATCTCTCGCTCACACAGTCTCAGTGTCTTTGGCTAAGTTCGAAATGAGCCCACTATTATGCGTACTGCACTGACCTTCATGATCCATATCATCTTCGGTTCTTTTGCCAAGTGCTGGTACTTATTTTCTTGGCTTTTCACTCTTTTCTGTATTCACTCTGTAGTCTGCAGTCAGAATCAGGTTTATCATTTGACTGATTCTTTTCCCATGGTCCAAGACTACAATGTCCTTTTGGATGGGTTTGTAGGTTTGGATGTCAAAATCAAAGAATAATTCGTGGCTCCATTCTCCTAAATTCCGGTTCGAACTGATACCATGTATCTGTATGTTCGAATCCCAGTATTTTGATTAGTTCTCAGTGTATGACTGTTGCTGCCTTATCTTATCTGTTCTTGAACTTCTTTTGGGCTGATATAATTAGTTCACTGCTCGAGTAGTGTTCTGTCGCAAACCTCTCCCTACGTAGGCATCATTTGCTGTTTGTTTGGGTTCATTAGAATGAGCTTAGAAGACTGCTGTAGTTTGGTTGGGGGCGGCCATGGTAACCAATTTCATTTCTCACTTTGCGTAGCTATATCCATGGTAGTAGTAGAATTGGGATATAGATTTGTCTGTTGTTAGATAGTCACTGTTGTCGAAAATAGACCAATAAATTTGCAGACTTTTTTTTTACATGAAAAATGCTCACGGATAGAACTATTCGTACATAATTGTCGGCCAGATGTATTACAATACAGACGCAGTGCCAATTACAAATTCATATGTTTGTATGTCCATTCCTATAAGTCAAGATCATTTTTGACGTTAATGCGGTTTTTCACGATCAATATCACAGGCATTAGACAATATTTCAGATTCTTTTCAATGGTTGTTATTTTCTATTGGTTTGAATTCGGGATTAGGTTTGGTTACATAACTCCAGGTTGGATACGAGTATCGCATCATTCTTGGTGGCAATAATTGATTGTCTTTGCTCATAAAAAAAACGAAACAATTACAAATGTAGTTACATCTATCAAACGGAGATTTGATATATAATTATCAATTATCATGATGGCTTGGCAAATGAAAACTCAGGGAGATATTACATATCTACTGAAGTTCCATCGATGCTCAGGCGGATCGAAACGAGAAGAGACATTCTTTTCCGACAACGGCAGCAGGAGGTAGTTCCGTTTTTACGTTGTTGCTTTTTTTTCTACTGTTCTAGTGCTTTAGTTCTGTTCAGATATGGTGGATGCTTTACAGGTCATCCCTCTGTGCGTCACTGTCGGCAGCCTGCTGCTTTTTCGCGTTAATCAGTTCCTCAACCGCCATCTTCTAGGCTTCCCTATATCTTTTCTTTGACACCTCTGTGGTAAGACGTCCATAGATCAATTCGCTAAGAGGTCCTGTGGAGACGATATATACACACACATATATATATATATATATATATATATATATATATATATATATATACATATATATATACATATATATATATATATATATATATATATATATATACATATATATATATATATATATATATTTATATATGTGTGTGTGCGTGTGTGAGTGAGTGTGTTTATGCGTATATGTGTGTATACATTTGTGTGTACGTGTGTATTTAATACGTATTGAGGATCATCGTACTGATTTGATTTACAAAAGAAAAGAGTTAGCGTAGTGCCAATTCTTCAAGGTAATGAAATATGTATATGTAATGAAATAACACCCACACACAAATATTCATATGCATAAATGTACGTAACTATCTATTTAAACATGAGTACTCGCATAAAAGCCATATTGTGTCCAATAGTTTGTCTTGCTCGTTTGATTTATTTATAAAAGAAGGGAAGTAAATGATATTCAGGGGGATGAAATCATTCAACACTTGAAAATAAATTTTAAAAAATGGCGTTACAACTGTTTTATCTGGAGATAATGTGCGCATTGTTCCGAGGGACTATCACTTTTGTAGTTATTCCCCAAAAGAAATGTCATTTAATGCATTATACGAGGCTCAAAATCATCTATTCACCCAAATGTCGATTTTCTCAAAACAATCAGAATCGATACACACTGATATCATCATTATCACCAGTCTTTCCAACATCTGTCGTTGGACATAGACCTTCGCCAGGATTCGCCACACTTCTCTATCATGGGTGTCACGGAGCAAGTATTTTTTGAATTTCTTCTGCTCGTCTCTCCATCTAATATTCTGTTGGCTTCGGTTCCACATGTAATCTCTGGGGATCAATGTCGTGAACCATTCGTGCAACATGGCCAGCCTACTGCCATTTGAGATTTTTAATGGATTCTATCATGTTCCTGACTTCTATCTTTTCCTGATGTACTGTGTTGTCTTTTGGTCTCTCATTTCAAAATAAAGATTTCTTCAATTTCTACCTGTTTTTCATTAATATTCATCTTTTTGCAAAACGTAACAGTCCTGCACTACCTTGCTAGTCAGAAAAAAGCTGCAAAAATCCATAGATATAGAGTGATTTTGAAAACAAAAGAAAAAATTCTATTCTTTCTTTAAATTCTCAGCCTTTCAAATACAAACTGGTTTGCGATTCTTAGTCCTTGGCGCACATGATCAAGTTAGTTCATCTGATGACTTAGTCTTTCAAAGCTATAAAATCAAAATTAAGGATATTGAAATGAATCCATTCCTTGATAGTCACCTATGGTGTTAAATCATGAAACCTAACAAAAACACTGACCGTCAAACCGAGAACCATGCAACATGCAAAAGAGAGAGAGAGACTACAAAAAACAATACATTATATCAAAACAAACGGTGGGTTAAGACATCATAAAACAATTTTAAAACTCGAATGACAAAGAACTAGTCACGTTGCAATAATGTCAAGCAACTACAGGACATCATGATTCACAAAATGGATCCACGTATTGGAAGCCAGTAAATATAAGATAGCATGACACAGAAATATTTTGTTCTGCAATCCCTTTGATCGAAGGATATGGTGAATCTTGGGAATGTTTTTTATGACTGACGCTACAAGGTTGCTGCTGATAATGATGATTAAATGTTACAATCAAATAATTAAATTACGTTTCTAATGTTTTATACAAAGAACGATTCCGACGTAAGTACATGAATTATCTAAATATATTGATACTATTTAAGTATAATTCATTTCCAAATAGAAGGAATAATATTAATTTACATTAACGCGATCCCATGAATTCCACAAATTAGTTATTTGAATATCAGTATAACATTGTTCACAGACAAATGAAGCTGATTCCAACATTTTTCATCTGATGTAGTGGGACACATCAAATATGGTCGCTACATAGAAGGGTGATTGCTTTGTGATTGAGACTAGTTTGCATCGATGACTTACCACAGAGATACAATAGGCATTGCAGGCGCCTCGAATCCGACTGATTAAAAGACAGATGGGTGACAGTTTAGGAATATTAGGTACCGTAGGTGCATCGTCAGACAGATTAACACTCGGAGAAGTTATGGTTTAAGAGTTCTAAGCACTGAATCAGACTATTTAATACTCAGATGGGCCTTGGCTTTGGAATCTTAAGTAAACAAAGTGCTTTGAGTCACACAGTTCTGCTTACTGAGTGGAAATCAGCTATAAAGTTTTAAAATCATAAGGGAAAAGATGGTAGAGCCCATGGAATGAAAATGCTTCTTCATATAACTCATATAACGGACAATTCCATGCGGCAAAAGTACCGGCTGAAACGTGATGATCAAGAAAAAAAAAAGAGAAGACTCTTGTCTGACAAGCTTGCAGGGTGGAAACCGTTCTGCTCAGAACCTCAGACGATTTCAAATGGTTGAGATAAAATAAAATGATTAAACTAAGAATGAAAAAGAATTGTCTGAATGAATAACAGAAAAAAATGCTTCCTCATAGAATATTGGACTATGTTAGGTGGACAAAATAGATGCGTCTCATGAAAACATCAAAACAACATACCGTGGAATACTAATTCAAATAATTCGTAGACTGTGCGATCAAATGTTCGATGTACATACAATATTAACCTGGAAAAGGAACACATGGGCTGTCAGGTTGATTGCTCGTTTAAGAACAGCTGCAACAGCTTCTAAATCCACTTGTTGCCCCTCATCCCTGCCCTAAGCGTGAATTTTATTTTCAACGGAAGAAAATAACGGAATATGGAGAAAAAAGCAAAATTAGAATAAAGTCTTTGTGCTGCCTTTTTCTTAGAATAGGTACATGTATCTCCACTGATTTTTAATAGTTAACTTGTGCCTAAATGTTATCTATATTTACCGTTAATGTACTCTAAGAAAGTATTCGGAGATGATTTAATTCTTTAAAATTCGCAAGCTTGCAGGGTGGAAACTTTTTGCTCTTTTGCTTTGGAATGTTATTTATATTTAACATGCAATGCACTTTAATGTTTTATTTGGAGGAAACTTGTTCGCATCCCTAGAGAATCTGTTTACAGGAGTCACAGCGATATTTTTTCCTGCATGTAGTAATTCTATCTTTGATCCATATACAAAGATATATAAAACAAAGAACAATTCAAGAAACAAAATTGCTTTCATTTTCATTTCATGTGGTTATTTTTGTAAATAAAGCAGACAGTAGACAACGAAGACCTTCGTGCTCTACGCCCTTACTTCTTTAAAGTCCTGTTACTTTATATGCTAATCTCATGAGAAAGAATCCATAGCCTCTTTTCACCTTTGCACCTAACATTTTTCGAATCATGTTCAGCTCTCACGTTGGCCATGAGAAAACGAAGGATTCGTCACATGAGTCTGATTATTTTAAGAATTCTTGCTTCAATTAAAGCTTGTCAGCCAGAGGAATCACAGCCGGAAACTGGATATTCAAGGATGAAATGGAAAAAAAAGAATGAAGAAATAAGTGAAATGCAACAATAATTTTTTTTGTTTTCCCACTAACTGATAAGAATAAATTACTATTATTAAATGAAGTTAAATATGCAACTGCAAGCTGGATGTTTATTTTATCTTGTTCAAAAGTATCAACGTTTTACATTAATTACCACCTCTCCCTGTGTCGAAGCTACACACGTACTGGTCACCAAATCGCAATTATATCAAATTTCAACCATGATAAACAGGTCAGAGTGCTTTCTCTCTCATGGTCTCTAAGTTGTTTCCAAAGAGATGACGTCTATAGATAGAATACATCCGGTACCTCCTCAAGGAGAAATAGTCGCCAAGTTAGAATAAAAAAAGTTTCACTATTGTATTGAGATCAGTCATTGCAGGGTGCCTCATACTAATGGCCTTGGGTCAGATTGAACTGAGCTCAGTAAATCATGAGAAACGAGAGGTTATGTGAATTAGCTGACAGAACAGAAACCTTTCACTTTTAATACAGAAATACCATTATCTTGGTAACATACAACGTACTTCAACTGTTTAACAATTATGTTTGGAGAGAGGAAATTACATATGCGTGAAAGATGTATGACAATGAAAACTTTTTTGGCGCTATATGATCATTATACATGGAATGGTGTATCCTCAGAATATCTTAAATAAGACAAAAATCAACTAAAATCATCCCATTTAATACAGACAAATCATTTACTCTGTAACGTGCAAGATGTTTCAACTCTTAACAATTGTTATTGGGAGGATGAGATACGCATGGAAGATTTTATAACTAAATGAAGACTTGTTTGACGCTATATGGCTATTGTGTAAAAATTGGTGTAACTTTCAAATTCATTTGTTTTTTTCCAAAAAAAGAAAAAATTAAAATAAATAATCCCATTAGAAACATCCAATAATCAATTACCAAAGAGAAACCTACAATTGATTATGTGCCATTATGTTGCGCTGAAGCTCGCTGTTTCTTATACAAGGTTTTAGGAGCATTCTTTTTTTTTCATCTTTTTAAATTGTCTGATTGGAAAAGTTTCGGGGGAGATAAGGATTCAGTTTAATTCATTCCTTGATTGCTTTCATCATCAAAGGATTTTTCGGGCAGAATAGGCTGACATCCTTTTATAGTACATCTTTGGCCTCGCCAAATGTGCCTTTGTTAGCGTTTCCTGATGTCTGCCGCTTTTGCCAAACGTTGCTTTGTTTGCTTTTCCTCATGAGACTTTATTATTAATTCTTATTGGTTTTCGATTGATCTTATTTTGTTGGTTACTTTTCATTGCAACGGTGGGTTGTTTTTTTTTATATTCTGCAATCGTTAAGTCAGCAACGTTGATGAGGAATAAAGATCAGATTCAAAATCGTATTGTGCATCCCTACGAATATGTTTGATACAGACAATGTAGATGAAAAACTGAATTCGTATCTCGACTTTGCCCAGGAACTGGTATAATAAGATAACATGAAGGTAGCAGTGGTACCAATGCTTTTTGGGACCCCAGGGACACTCCTGAGGTGCCAAGCAAATACGTTTGAGGAAATGGAAAAATATGGAAAATAACCAACATGATCCAAACAGCATCACTACTTGAACCAACTACGATACTGAGGAGGATACGAGAGTATTCAGGAGACATTATCATTCGAGCTATTTCCATTGAAAACCATCAAACATGAATGGTAAGAGAACCCAACAAGTACAACTGATAAGATGACATGACGGTGGGAACAATACGGAGGAAATATGGATGATGGAGAAGTTCTGTGTGATGTGCCACTCATGAGATGGAAGATACGGCATGGCTTCTCCATATCAGTTGCCTGCAACAACTGGGACGGGGCCAATTATACATGAGTTACCAGATCTATAAAAGGTTTCTTTCCGAATGCTAAGTGACATCTATCTGTGATAAGCATTGTAATCGAAACGACGCACAAATTGAAATGGACATTTAGCCCTTCAGAAATCCACTAAGCTTCAACTTTTCTATCAGGTTTTCATCGTAACAAATTTATAGCTGATACATTTGGACGCCTTTCTTCTTGATTTAGACAAAATATGTGTGTTTGTGTGTGTTTGTGTGTGTTTGAGTACATGAAAGTCATGAAATATCTTTCAACAGAGAAATCCAAGACACGATAACTTGATCAAAAAGAATATTATCAATGCAGAGCAACTCTTCAAACTGCTAACGTTATATATATATATATGTGTGTGTGTGTGTGTGTGTGTGTGTGAGTGTGTGTATATATATAACCACTAAATTCTCACATGTACAATAAAAGCAATTGTCTATGCTGCAAATACCTTGAGTACACTAACACCTTCACTGCCTCTACCACTAAAGAGAGTTTCTACACATACCATAGCATTTACTGTCGTAGCAAAAATATTATATACCTCCTAGAATACAATTGATGTAATTCACAGTATACGAGCAAGTCCGAGTGGCAATTCAACATTAGACCTAACAGCTATAGAAACAGAAATAAATCACAAAACCATCCCAGTCCACTCCCTGTAGAACTAAACTTCCACACCTGGACGCAATTTCGCCAGGGGCGCTAGATTCAGGATCATTGGAGATATGAAGATATGTAGATCAACAAACTTAAAACCCTCTTCCCATATGGACTTATCACCAAACTTGACAAACCTAACCACACATCTATGATATCATAATCTTCCCACTAATAACAACCTCACATCCATACTCTATCCTCCCTCATATATAACTAATAGTCAGAACTTTACACTAATACAGACCTTTACCAACAAAACCTTTGAATGGAATTTCAAACGAACAAATCAGAGCCAACAAACTTTCAGTGACCTGTAGGGATAATAATATGAAGTCCATTAACATCATCGAATTGACGTCTATACGATCTTAACCAACCCACAAATCCAATACTAAACCACTACCCTTCAACCCTGACACCCTTTTGCCACAGACAAGCACAGACATCATTACAGATATCTGGATGACCCTAAAAGATTTGATTCCAATTTTTGCTTCCTAAGCAAAACCTCTGATCATAGATTCATTTTCTACGGAAAATTTTTAACCACCGAATGGTACACACACACACACACACACATATATATATATATATATATATATATATATATATATATATATATATATATATATATATATATTCCAGAAAGCTTTAGAGCTTTAAACATTAAATATCTCAAAACCTTTTTTCGGAAATTTCTTTGTGTAGCCTCAGTCACTTTATCTATATCTGTTAATCTCAAGCACTGAGACAGGGTGCTTTTCAATATCTCTATTAATACCCAATGATATCAACTTGATCGTTATATGTTGTTTTATTTAGCTCACATGGTATTTCTGTAACTTTATTAACTGTTTTAAGTACATGTATTTGTAATTTTCTCCCAGAGCTTCGATGTCTATTCTTGAGGTCCTTTTCAGGACTTGGACGTTGAACATTACTTTTGCCTCATTTTAGTTCAACTTGAAGCCTACTTATCACTTTAACTATTCA
The DNA here is from genome assembly GCA_963457665.1 of Thysanoteuthis rhombus. Taxonomy (NCBI): domain Eukaryota; kingdom Metazoa; phylum Mollusca; class Cephalopoda; order Oegopsida; family Thysanoteuthidae; genus Thysanoteuthis; species Thysanoteuthis major. The sequence goes on along the minus strand of OY735198.1, from coordinate 63,254,869 downwards.
GATCAGTTAACATGTTTCTCAATTCTCCTGATTCGTCCATCGCCATGGAAACGTCATAGGCAAAATTTGAATGGTTCAACTATTCTCTGTTCATATCAATCCCCATTCCGTCACAGTCAGTCTTCCAAAAGATGCTCTCAAAGCTTTCTATGAATGATTTAATCATATTGTATCTCTTTATTTTTCTTACTATCTTCATTTGTCTGTATCTTTGTGAATTCTAGTTACTTTGCTGGATTATTTCTCGCAAACACCTTGTCTTTGCATTGGGTTTAAAACAGGTGAGTGTTCTACTGAGTCAAATGCTTCCTTCTAATATACAAAGCCAATAAATCGAAAAGTTGTTTGATCTTCCTGGATTATGGTCAAATTCTTACTGATTTTTGACTTCATTTCCGATTAAGACTGAGAATTGAAAAGTTTTAAATGATTGAGACAGAGACTGAGGCAGGGACAGAGATTCTCTTCCTATGTCATCAATCAATGGAAGGAAAAAATAAAAAATAGAGAGAGCGATAGAAAGTAAGAGGAAAAAAGAGAGGAAGAAAAAAAAGTTATTATCTGAATTGCCTCAAATTATACCGAGAATCATGTAGGTCTTCATTCCATTCATTGAGAAAAATATCTGAATGCAATGTTATTAAGTCCCTTTCCATGGCCAAATTTAAAGATTTTTTTACAATTAGAGAAAAATGTTTTAGGTCAAATATTTATAAGCTTCTGTCAGAGTGTAGTTAGATCCTGAAGCTGATAGTCTTGCAGAATACGCACACACACGCATATATATATATATATATATATATATATATATATATATATATATATATATATATATATATATATATACACCGTGTGTGCGTGTATTTGCGAGAGAGAAAGAGAGAGAGAGAGCATGCTGTGTGTGTGTGCATCAAGACTTGCAAACGAATATTTTGTGTTTTCACATCTGTGGTTTAGCTATATAGTGTGAACATTGGTCAGGTCATGGCTTTCCATTAGTACCGCTGAGAAAAGCATGAATCTATCCCCATACTAAGCTATACTAGGGCATATTGGACTCTCTAACATTAGGAAGGAGAATGTCTGATTCCCAATTAGTGAATGCATCTCCCTTAAGGGTGTTTTGAAGTTCAATTAAAGTTCAATTTACCTCCATGTGGTAGCTCTTCCGGATGTTGGCCCTCTGACCTACTAATCAAAGATGCTTTACACGATGGTCATTGGGAAACTATCGTCTTCTAGAATATATCAATTTCTCTTAAATTTGTTTGGCAAATAGTCGAGAGATTAGCTTGTTATCCAAGCAGTATTTGAGGGATTCAAGTCTTATTTAAAAGATTTTAGTGATTTTCAAGAAAAGGACATGGTAAGTAATAGATTTACATATTGTAGGGTAGACCTCTGTTTACACTCAATCCGATAATGATGATAAGGTTATACCTCTCATTGGGGCAAAAGGCCCCATTTAGGCCTTCTTCAGGAACTACCGGGAAGGGGTTTTCAGTCGAATGCCATTTAAAAGAATGGCGTAGCATTTAACAGATTCAGGAAGTATTTAAGAAAGTTATGTAATGTTCAACAGATTTGTGTAGTATTAAAGATATTCAAGTGATTCATGTAGAATTTATGTATTCATAGTTTCGTATAGTCATCAAAAAAATTGAGTATCTCTTCCTAGAATTAGTATTTCAGAGTTTTACATAGTATTAAAGAACTTACGCTCTACTGTGTGTCAGGCACCGAGTTATATGCTGATCAAAACTGATGAATCAGATTTAAAGAAGCAGTATCTGACTGATTTAATGTTCACTTGCTGCAACGAGGTAAAACGTGTAAGGGAATGAGATAGTTATTATTTGGGTTGAGTGCCAACAGAAATTCACCCTATAATTTTTTAATTAAAAATCTCCTGTACTTTTTGCTTTCTCTGAGTTAGTTTTATTCCAGGGGTACCTCAGTTGAACACCCCTGGCTGTAATGCACCGCTTCGGCTACTTGTCGGCCACACACAGATAAACGAATTCAAATTTTAGTTCCACATAGATCAATATTATCGGTCTGCGTACAAACGCGGACTTCATACTATCATTATTCAGATGTAAATCACGGGGAGTCTTTTTCACTTTCTTCAAGTTAGTGCGTTCATGTGGTGTTTTGATTCCTAACCTCTGGTTACGATGTACTATCTTGGCTACTCATCAGTCTCATACAAAGGAAAAGTTGCCACCATCATCCAAATATTCCGTGTTGATGGAAAAACAGCATAATAATGAGGTTTATAATTTGGCAAGAAAGAAATGGCAACCCCTGAAGATATAATATTTTGAATCTGCTGACTGTATCAAGAAAATTGTCGGAAGCTTTTATTCTTTTGAACATAAAATTGAATATTTGCAGACGACAGCTCATAATCTTGCTTTTTAAATAAACATATAACAGAACTATAATTCAAATTGTCTTTCAATAATTTCAGATGAAAAGTAATCGTTGGTTTACAAAATTATTTACAAACCATAAAAATGGAACTCAACTTTCCAGTCCTTTTAAGAACTTTTTTGAGTATAGCAAATGAAAGTGTTTGCTTGCTGAATTAGTTTTTTAAACTTTTATCATTATCAAATGCAACTGTCACTAAAATTTTAAGTCTCTTAGCTTGAACTAAAATTGTTTGTGAATTTTCTAAAAATCTTTATCAATGAAACTTAAATTTTATGTCTTAAAATTTTTGTGTTAATAGAAGTGTTCGTTAAACTTACTTTTAAAAACATTACAATTATTTATATAAGTCACACCTGTAACTCAAATTCTATGTATTTTGACTCTTTTTAGTGTAAATTAATAGGTTTATTTGTGAAATGTATTTCGAAGACCATTATTATCATTTATATAACTTACACATGGAATATAAATTCGGTTCCTCTCACTTCAACTGCTCTCTTTTCCATAATTTAGAGTCCAATATTATCACACTTATTTTGAGGGCGTTACTAATACACACGAAAGATTTGATTATAATCAAAACACATGAAAGGAAACAAATGAAATACAAGTTAACAAATTGTACATAAAAGCACGCCAAGGAGACGTTGAATTGGATTTACTGCGGTAATTCATCAGTAATTCAAGATGATCATTCATCGCAGAATCCATTCCGGACTAATTTTACTGGTTTTTCTCCTTTCATCTGTTTTTACTGGTTTTTAAATCCATATTCTTGACATTATTTCAGATACTATATTTACCTACCGATAAAAGGAATTGATTATACATAGATAATGAATGAACGGATCTGGTAGGTCATTACATTGAAATTGCCATGTGGTCAATGTTTTCTGGTTGCATGCCGTTTTGGAGGTGATCAATTAAAAATTATTTTTTTAAAATGTAAATATAAATAAGATATTTCTCTTGTCTTTAGTTGGGCAATGATCAGTGGAAAAAATCCAAATTTTCAGAAAAAAAGGTGCAAATGCTACCACATACAAACTGTTGTAACAACTCAGCATAAACTTACTTTGCAATTGGGTCCCGACCTAAAATCCAATTTTAGGGGCCGATTTTCAAAGAATCATTTTTACTATACACAATAAGGAGTAAATGTTAGAATGTTTAGCCTTTTAGCACTATTGGTGCAGTCTATATACGTAATTCGTACATACCAAAGCGGCCAAGCAAACAGTCACTCCAACTTGAAAATTGAATATTGACAGTTTTAGTTGACGGTTTCTAATTATTAAAGATCCAATTTGAAGAAATAGTATCTAAAAGTTAGGATTTATGTAAATATTGAATAGTACTCGAAATGTACCAAAGGGTTTACGTCAGTTCATCATGAAAAATTAAATAAGATTATCTAAAATTAAGTTCATCATCATCAGCAGCAGCAGCAGCAGCAGCAGCAGCAGCAGCAGCAGCAGCCTTTTAGCACACTTCGCTGGACGTAGACCTTCACCAAACCTCTATGTCGTGGGTGTCACATGTACTTTCTAAACTTGTGTACTTCGTTACGCCATCTTATTTTTTCTTGGCCCTAATTTTACATGTGACCTCTGGGCATCCACTTTGTGAATCGTTATGTCCATCGGCTGCCTGCCATTCTCACTATATAATCATCCCATTGTCATTTGTTTCCTTATGGGTTCTATGATATCTTGGACTCCAATCTTGCGATCTGTCCTTTTTGAGATCGAGCATAATTCTCTCTTTTGCACGTTGCATGGCTCTCAGTTTGAGGTTAAGTCTCCTGATTAGGTTCTATGATTCAACTCCATACATGACAATTGGGGGGATGCTTGATTGTATACCCTTCCTACAGAACTAACGAAATTTCCCTGTTCTTGGTGGTTGAGCTTAATCTGCCAAAAGCTTGCCAACTCAGTGAGATTCTTTGCTTGATTTCTTCTTCTTTTGAGGATTTCATTCATTGTCCCTAGGTAAATGTAGTGGTGTACTTTCTTCAGTTCTTCATCTTTAATTTTGATTGTTGTGTCTTTGTTTTCAACATATCCGTCGTACATGACATTAGTTTCACTGAAGTGCATGTGGAGGCCAACTTTGTTCAGTCTGTCCAGGTCATGAAAATTCTCAGCAAAAAGACGACGTCTATCGCAAATCAGAGGTTGCCTCGGTATTCCAAGTCTACTCTAATTCATTTATTTTCCCTTTGTAGGTTCCTAAAGAATCTTGAGGCAGGATGTGAAGAGTTTGAATGAACTTGCATCCCCTTGTGTTACCCCCTGGCACCAACCAAATCATTGAGACACAAGATGAAAACAAACCATGGGTACAGGTAGGCTTCAGTAGAGACAACTCAACTATTGGCCATCTTCTAACGGTAAATCAACCAGGCATAGCAGCAGGATATAAAATGTAACTCAGTATAAGATTTGTTGACTTCACAAAAGCCTTTAACTCACTGGAAATCCCCAAGGTTGTTGATGCTATCATTCAACAAGGCGTGCACCATGTATATGTCAGAGTATTGCAACTTTTTTACCCATACAGTTGTTCGTCCATCCTGCTACACAGTATTGCATTAAAAACGTTCAAAATTTGAATATGGTGCTAGGTTATGGCGTATAAATCCGTTTAAAATACAAAATACCCCTTAAATTCTATGTATCTTAACTTTTCTATTGGTTAAATAAAAAAAATTGCAAATGTTTTTGTGAATTTTATTTTGTTTTATTTGGTAATGGTATCTCATTTTGACCTCCTTGGTAATTTGAATACCTCAATGAATTATTCAGCTCGTTCAATTGCTCACGAGAAATCTTTATCGGAAAATGTTGTCGCTGAATCATTGCTGACAAATCTGCCGGATTGCGCAATACAGACATAAAATGACGAATAAACTTCGTATTATAATAATTAACGATCATTTGTGATATTGATATGAGAAAAAATGTTTATGAGAAAAATATTTTGCAACGTCATTCGATGGTTTCCGTAGAAATTTTTAAAAAAATTTATATATATACTTCTTAGATTCTGCCTGTCTGTCATAACCCCCCTTTCGGTCTCTGACACCCTCTCCCCCTCTTTCTTTTTTACGAGTAAAAGAAAAAAAATTCTGATGTGTCATCTGACTGTTCCCCAGTAGTTTTTTAAAAGGAAGCGGGAGAAATTTTCATTCCAGATGCATACGATTAGATCATACCAATGGCTTTCCACCATAAGTGCAAATACTTTTTTTTTTTAAAATTCTCAGATATATTTGAATTTCTATGAGATGATTTTTATTCTAAAAGAACTGACAATTTGTCTGTGTTTTGTGTGTGTGTGTGTGTGTGTGTGTGTGTGTCTGTCTGTCTGTCTGTCTGTCCGTCTGACCGTCTGTCTGTCTCTTTCTCTGTCTCTCCTGCGTTTACAACTAAAAATACATTTTCAATATGTCAACTGACCCTTCCCTAGTAGTTTTTTTTTATCTGAAAAAAGTGAGAGAATTTTTTCCAATTTCAGATACATATAATTGGACCATGCCAAAGGCTCTCCACTATAAGTACAAATAATTACTTCATTTGAAAAGATTCACAGATATATTTGAAATTCTATGAGGTTATTTTCATAATAAGAGAAAATGTCTGTCTTCCTGTCTGTACCCCCCTCTCTCTCCCTTTTTTTCCTCTCTTCACCCTGTGCCTGTATATGTCTGTCTTTATATTTTCTCTCCCTCACTCTCTCTTTTTTAAACGTGAATTGTTTTCGTCTAAACAACTTCAATTTTATCTGGAGTTTATTAAAAAGTGACCGGCCCTGTTACACTGGTTGTGTCCATGGTTGATAATGGGAAGTATTTTCATCTGCGTATTTGTTACCATTAGGTGAACAATGCCATCCTCACGAGCAGGAAGACAAACAGGTATTAAAATAGCGTATAAATAAGGATTTAAATAGCGACATTATCGACAAATATTGGAGCAAATGACTTCAGAACCAGGAAAAGAAACATAGAAAGTATATAGTAGGTTTTCAAATGATAGCTATCACTCCTTAAATCACTTTAGAAAGTCCTGGAAACGTTTGTAAAATATGAGAATATTTCTTTTTTAATGTTTCAAATTAACTTTAAAATTGACTTCAACATCTGTTTTTCTACGTATAATGGAGGACATCGCACTCTTTGTCAAATATCTGAGAAATATTTGCTCCATTTATGAGAATTCCTTTTTATTGTTTGCAGTATAGATGTACGTATATTCGTCTGTCTACGTATGTACATACATATATTTATGTATAGATTACTGGGTCGATTTTTACTCAATTCAGATTGGCAGGAGAGAACGAAAGAGGAGGCGAAATACAAATACAAATATTGGGTCCTGTCAATCTGTCAGGTGATAGTGGTATACCGAACCCCAGCCTTTAACCTGACCCATGAGACAGGCAGTCAGTACGAAAGGGAGATGCATAAATATCCTACCAACCAAATTGAACAATTATCAGCTTGATATATATATATATATATATCTTGGTAAAATGTTCTTTTACGGATATATTCTATTCAATACAACTGAATATTTACATAAAGGTAACTATCTTGTTATTTTTGCTGAGTCTTTTTAGGTCATTGACCAAATGGGGGAGAAATTCACTAAATGCTCTCGAAGATTCTCCATCAAACAGTATTTTAGTCGTTACAATTAAGGAAATACAGAAACAGTCAGTATTTCCTGTAGGTGTAAGTAATATGTCATTAAACCACAATAATCAGTTTGCATTTTGTATGCTGCTTTTTAAGACAAATTAGTCCCCACTTTATAGAATAACGCAATCCACTCTCACCTACCCTTATTCAAGAGTCTGCTTCGTAGCGAAAATCTATGTGTATTTACCATCAATGAGCAAAATCAGTAGCAAAAGATTAAGATTTTAATGTTGATTTCGGAGATGTACTTGAAAAAATAGAGCAACAAAATCTCCATAAATGACGATCATTTTCCCATATACACGCATGTTACCGACTCTATGAAAAATATACACTCCGCAAAAAGATTGAATCCTTCCCATCATATTTTGTGCAATCACTCTTTTGTTGAATTGAATGGAAGCAAAATATGTTACAATAATATATAAATTATACGCTAAATTTGTATATATACATACTTAAAACGCACAGTTGTTTGAAATTGTTCGATGCCCCCCCCCTAATTATCATAATAGAAGCTTAATTGCAAAATACAATTAAAAAAAGTGAACTTGGCTTATTTTCTACCCAGGAGTGTCCAGTTATATGTGAGTAAACACGAATGGAAGTGTTCGTTTCACTCAAAACTGTGTGAACCCTTATCGGACATCGGTGCTATCTTGGTCACAAATTTCTTGGTAACAGTACCAGTGTTAATTGCCAAGCAGGTTTATATTTTACAGTGTAAGAACAAAGCAAGAATTACATTGTTTATTGTGACAATAGACAATAAATGATGAAATTCACAGTTTTTCGTTTCGGCGTATTTATTTGTAAGGAAAAAAAACATTATATTTTACCACGAATAATATTTCTATTAAAATATAAAATATAAAATATTGAAAGTAAAAAGAAAATAGTGGTGGGTGGTATGTGCGTGAGACACTGCATGTTATTTCCCTAACTTTTAACTTTTAGAAGACAGCAATACAAAGAGGGTGTGTCATGAAGCTCACGGGGATGCTTTAATTTGGAGAAGATCGTGTCATTCACGATTTGCAAAATCCAAAAGAGGTTAATCTAACTTTAGGAATGAGTCATTGAGTGATATACTACTAAATTTAGGAAATGATAGCTTGCAACCACATTTTGATGATGACCCCATTCAATCAACGTTGGAATTTCCTGAAAGTTTTCAATGTCGATCGCTTAACAGTTTTAATACATTTGCTAAGTATTCGTAAATTTGAATAAGCGGTAAAGTTGGTTCCATATAAATTATTAGAGTAAAGATCGGACAATATCTAACCACAAGCATTTCATTTTTTGTCCGACTTAAAAAGGTCTTTTCTTCTCGAAGTTTATTACTGAAGACGATAAGTGGCTCCTGTAGGATAATCTCAAGCGAAGATCATGAATGGATTCACGATAGCTTTCAGCATCAACAGAGAAAACCTAATAGTTTTTTTTTTGTTTTGTTTTTAAGTTGGTGGGATAAAAAGACGTATTGTATGACGAATTACTGAAGCCTGGTGAAACTTTACCTGGGGGTTTGAGCGCAGCAGTTGAAGAAATTAGGTTATTAATGGGACAGAGAAGCTAAAAAGTCACACAACTGCATATCAAGTCGCTTTGTCGACTAAGAAATATAATGGAATTTAGATGTGACAAACATCCTCCTGCAGCAATCTTCACCAGACATGGTGTCATCGGATTATCATTTGTTTCGATCAAACCAGTATTCTTTATCCAGTCAAAAAATTGAATACATCGCCAATGCTCTAAATTCCATCGACAACTTTAATACATGCACGTTACCAACAATAACTTAGACATCTCAGCTGATTTCGATGACATACTTGGCAGATAGTCGACGCTTTGTACAAAAAAAATCAATTTCAAATTGTATAATCTCTTATGCAAGAATAATTATTGTAGAAAAGTCGGAGTGAGAAAAATGTATGTATTCTTTGAAGAACTGAATTGCTGTTGAAGTGTTTCTGCATCAGAAAATGTGTGAAACTTAACATGGAAGCACTCCTACGTTTTTCAAATTACAAAATATCAACTATCTATTGGGCTTTAGTAAAATTCTCTATCATAATGGACGGACTTTTTTTCCATGTTTACTTTTCCATTTCGTAATAACACTGGGTGTTGAAAGCAGCGATTTAACAACAAGTTCCTCAATGCAATGCGTGCAAAGTAAAAAGGAAACTCTATATAAAAAAAACCCTCAAAGAACGTTGTTGAAAGTCATAGAAAGTCAAGGAAAATATTTTGATCATAGATGAATAAATGTACTAATTATTATAAATTAACTACTGAATATACCGACGAGTAAGACGTCACGTGGGACATCCAAAAACTCTTTTAAAATGGGATTATCAAATCGGCCAGATACGGAGATGAAGTCAATTGGAGAAAGTGTAATGCGCTCCCTAGATGGGTATCTAGATTCGGGAATTAATTCGTGAAAGATAGAATATGTTGTAAGACAGGTTATAAAATCATTGCTTGATAAAAATTACTACAAACAAACATATTGATCATGCACAAACTTTATTTACATTTCGATATATGGAGATGATAGTCAGTAGAAATTCTACCAAAGTTGAAAAGGAACTGAGGGAATGTTGTGCCAGCTCACTTCTTCTACGTTGATATCACTGAGTCGATATCCTGAAATTTAAAAAAAATGTATTTTCTTCAATTTTTGATCAGTGTCATGAAAGTCATAGTTACAAATGAATTCAAGGTTAAGGCTATACATAATGTCTATTTATATACTGTTACAGGTACAACTTTTTTGATTGAAGTGTTTGTTAGATTAGTTCCTGCTTTTGCACAATTTTATATTTTAAATCTAATCATATTTATAGCCCAACACTCTGAGATGACGGTGAGTCCTCGCAGTAGGAGAGGTTGTATCAAACTTGATCCTTGTCATCATCGTCTTTCCCGAATCCCCATAATTATTATGGAATCAGAAGAATGTATCAACTGTAAGCATTATGATGAAAATCAACTGGAAGCTATGCAAAATAAAGAATACGAGCAGATTTACAGAATCTATTTGAACCAGTGGTTATACAAGCCCTTATTGAGATCAGTGTTATTGTGAATTCAATACTTTTAATCATCAAAAAGGTCAGTCAACACTAAAAATGTTTGCATATCTACCAGAAGCCGATCTTAAGAAATAATATTTTGGTTCGAATAATGATTTTGCTAAACCAGAAAAGGTTGCAGGTAATCGTCACGAATGTTTACAAAGACATGTGGTAAACCCTTGGAATGAAATAAATGCTTAGATAGTGGCATTATAGTTTATGAATGTTTCATTAATTAACTAATTGTGTTCAAAGGAAGATAAATGTACCGGAATAATCACAAAACAGATACAAGGAGTAATATCCTCCGAACTCGAAAAAAAAAATAATGTAACACGATTGTTGTAAGGACATCAACCACATTTCAGCGCTTAAACAATCATGCTTATAATCAATTTATTCTGACGTTAATGCCAGCTTAAATGTCTTGCAACCACCAACAACAATTGGTTTCATTCAATACATGACCAAGAGATGGAGGGTCGAATATTACTATAGAGACATCTACGAATTTCAGTGTTTAATCATAAAACTATTGAATGTATACATGAGATTATCATTCTTCCTTCCATTTAGGAGTATGACAATTTGAAGATGAAAATAAAAGAACAATAGATGCCACATATGCTAAGCAGTGACAGATTACTGGCATCCATTTCTATTTGACATGTCGCTTGTAAAATGAATAATCATGGCGTTCATTGTAATATGATTTCAAGTGTTCGATACTTTAACTTAGCAGGATACCATTACGAATGCATAGCCAAAATAATACTGCTTGATATCTTACCTTGTATTTATCATCTTCTCACGGCTTAATGCAGACCGAGATATCCTCCATAAAGACCACCAAGGTATCCGGCTCCGAGGCCGTATGGTGCATGATGGGTAACCGAGCTGGTAACACGTGGCACTGAATACACTGGGGCATGATGTGTTACTGAGCTAGAGGTAACTCCTGGGTATCCACCAAGGTAACCGGGGAGGAGTCCACCATAGCCGTAGGGTAGATAACCACCGTAACCACCGTAACCACCGTAACCAAGCCCCAGTCCATAACCGTAACCAAGTCCTAATCCATACCCTAAGCTAGGAGTGTACCATGCGTTCAAAAGATCTGAAAAAAGAAAATAAATTATTATTAGACGCACCACCATCATCATCATTATCATCATCATCATCATTAAAAGTTTGTTACTTTTGTGGCTTTTTATTATTAAATTCCGATTTTTGTATAGTTTAATGTCATCATCATCACCATCAATATAATTATGTACAACAATATAATCATTTTAATTCATTTTCACGCCATTAGAATTCTGTGGAATCTGCTTGTAATCAAGGGGCAATAATCTCGCCTTTACTCCTGCTGTTTCTTTTTTTTCAGTTCACCTTTGACTATATGTTTCAGTTTTTTCAATCAGTTTCGCAATGGGTTCTTTGGCACTGTTTTCAGTGCTCAAATAATGGTTGATAGAAGCGTTTCTTTATCTATGTTTACATAAAATTCACTTTCACAGGGCTATATACCGTATCCTCAAGATATAACTATCTATGATAAAATAAAATAAAAAGATTAGCAATGGACTAAGTAAATAAGTTAGTAAATCCTTGAGTACTAAGTATAACTTTCGTGTGGGAGCAGATAAGATAGTTGTTCGAGGTATTCCATGAGGTATTCCATGCGGTGATGATTTTGAGTATAATTGTCCGCAGGCAACGAATCTTTTTTTCTTACCGTAGACAACACTCTTTAAATGTGATACAAGTGAACTTACTTGAAGCGGTGGCGGCGGGTTTTGCAGCTGGTGCTTTCTTTGCTTCTTCACTGCAGGCAAAACCAAAAGCTGAAAAAGTAATTACAAAACTGTATTACATAAGTAACAAATAGAAACAACTTTTCTTTTTTTTTACGGATTAAGTTAACTGCACAAATAAGCAGTACATAGATTTTCACGAGGGAAAGAAATGACTGTTAATTTGAAAAGTATGTTTACGTACCAACAAGGAAAACAACGAAGATTAGTCGCGAAGATGCCATGGTGATTTTTAGAATAGGGATCTACAAAAATAAAGAGGAAAAATACAATGATACGACCATTATTTTATCTGAATAGTGATAGCATTATACAATTATTTGTCCATCTTTCCTGTCAGTCACATTTACATAAATGGTCATTGTTGATCACCTTCTTTCTCATCTTTGATACCTAACATACGGACTGAGGGCTGAGGACCGATAGATCGAAGACTCACACCTGTCAAGCGAATAGTTCTTGTTACGTTAGAAAAATACAATGTAAGTAGGGAATTATTCATAAGCAAAAATTTTCTTCTCTGTATCCAGCGTTTTAATGATTGTAACAAAGTCAATATGTATTAAAGGATTATCAATTAATACGTATTTCTACGGTAAGTTATGTTATTCTGAAGCGAAAGCAGAAGATAGAAAAGGTATATTTCAGCCGTACTCAAGAAAATTTACCATTGCTAACACTTATTGAGTGTTGATTTTCCTGGTTGTCTTCTATTGTACTAAAGGGAAACGAAAGTCATAACAAAGATTTTAGTGTTCAAAGGTGAAATCTGATGATTCAATCATCAGAAATATTTTACCTGACACTTGTAATAAGTTTCATCTCTGTAGTTGTACTTTGGAAGTGATAAAGAATGAGTTTTCAATAGGAAATCAGGAAATAATGAAAGCATCACGGGACAGAATTTAGCTAATATATTTTCAATGCAAAAAACGAACAAGCACTAATCTGTTTGATTTTCGTGGTATACGTATTAACTGGGATCTTCATAATTACTGCATACATGGACTTAATAAGTAATAACCGTTTCAAGCATTGTAACATGATATATATATATATATATATATATATATATATATATATATATATATATATATATATATATATATATATATATTCCAAAGTACAAGTCTGTTATTCAATATCCAATGTTTGGTGGGTTTAGAATAAATTGAAGTTAACTTAAATTTCTTACATTTTCTAGATATCACTTTTGATATAGATGATAATACTCACATACCATACAGGAGAAAAAAAAATTATGAAATTGAATATATTAATACAAAATCTAACCACCACGATACAATCATAAAAACGACCCTCTAATCAAAAGAAACTAAGTTAACATGCAATTACCCAAACGAAATTTCATTTACGAATGTCAGTGAGAAATACACAAAAAACCGTATAGAACAACACTTCAAGTGGAACTAGCTTTCAATTTGATAGAAAAGCGAAAGCCAATGGAGTAAAATGCAGCAGCAACAAAGAAAGTTGAAATAGGAAAATAATCTAGAATATACCGTTATTCTATCTTCAAATAAAAACCAACATCAAAAACACCTTTTATAATAAGATTACCCAACCATACATCACCTTTTTCGGAAAAAAACTACAAAAACAGTACATTAGTATCTATATATTACTGATACATCAAAGACAGCAATTTCACATCAACAGTAAAATAGAGAATATCTGAACGAACACTCACACACACCCATGCTACCTATGCCTAAATGAGGAATTGAAAATACCCACGTTTATTTCTTTTAGAAAAACAGACTTACTAAATAGAAGAAAAGAGATAGCTGTAACGTGTCAGCGCCGTACAAAATTTCTATTAAAAAATATAATTCAATACCCCTTACGCAGGAATACATAAATCAACCACCATAACACCCTCATCCCTACTACTATTATGATTATTAAATATTAGTAGTAGTAATAGTGTTACTACTAATAATATTAGTAGTAGTATTATAACTGTAGCGACTTAAGCACAACCTAATCACCCTAATTATCTTAGATATATAGATGCTTACCCACTAAAAATATCATGCAAATTAAACATTAAAAAAAAACAAGGTTATGTAAAAGTGATCTTCGAAAACGATGGAAGGATAAAAGTAAGAAAAAGTATATCTCGAAACAAAACCAACTACGGAAAGCTGATAGATTGACAACACACTTGTAAAAAAGGGTCTGAAGCATTCTAGTTTGAAAGGTTTAGCCAGGAATTCCAAAACTCAAGGGACGATAAAGGAAATAGAGATCAACAATGAAAAAAAAGAAAAGAAAAAGAAATATAAATAGCATAAGTCAAAGTTTTCCAACCAAACAAGAGACACCCCCTGTAATGTTCTAAATAAAGACACGATTAAATAAAATCATTTGCATGAAAGGGTCCAAGAGAGCAGAAATGTAAACGTGTTTGTGTAGCAAATTCATTATTTCATTTTATATATATATATATATATATATATATATATATATATATATATATATATATATATATATATATATATATATATATTTGTGTGTGTTGGTAATTTTACTATTGGAAAATGAATAAAAATTACATCCTTCAAATATCAAGCATGTAGATATCATAGATTCCTCTGCAACGGCTGCTGATTTGTTTTTTGAAGATGTTTTGGCAACCATCAGAATGCATCAAAACATGCCCACATGGAAACAAACGACATCCATTCGTAACACCTAATTTTTTTCCTCGTTCATTTTCCAAATTATCAAATCATTCCACATCCACATACCACACACACACATATACACACACGTATATATATATATATATATATATATATATATATATATATATATATATATATATATATATACACACACACATATATACGTATATATATATATATATATTAACTGAACATTACTGTATGTATGTATACCAAACTGAAAGTCAGTGTTCAGCTTAGCAATATAGTTAAATTGTAAACAGAAACCCTCTTATAAAACACTGCAAATTTTTTTTGACAAACAAATAGTTCACTTTCTTCCCCTCAGCAACGAGAGAGAAACCGCTCAGGTGTGCTGAAGCAACGTCAATGAACGGAAAATAAATAAAGTCTATTTGTCTTTTAATTTTTCTCAGAGGGGTTTGTACGCAAATTAGAAAAAAATTAACAAAAGAATTGACAAGACTGAGTTTGTATGTTATTCCTAACAATGCATCTTTGAAAACGATATATATGTGTATATATATATATATATATATATATATATATATATATATATGTATATATATATATATATATATATATATATATATATATATATATATATATATATATATATGTATATGTATATATATATATATATGTATATATATATATATATATATATATATATATATATATATATATATATATATATATATATATATATATATATATATATATATATATATATGAAGAGATAGAGAGAAAGAAAGAGAAAGATGTATATATGTGTCTTATGGTGTTTTTTTTTTCAATTCAATATTTGTCATAGATTTTGTCAGACAAAATTTACATAAAATGCCTGTTTTACTTCTGTATATAGATAATTTAATAAGTCATTCATCCAGAGATTTTGTAGTTAAAATCAACACAATGGATGAAAATTAATGAAAACAAAGTAGAAATTGAATCACAATCAGCTCTTTGTTACCAACCTTAAATAAACCAACCCCTTACACATTAGATAATGAAACAGCCGACTAGACAATATTCAAGTCTACTTCTCTGCGCTGTTCTAGTAGTCTCGATTCGATTAACTTCCGTCTGAACATCAAATTAAGCGGAACAAGAGACAATCGTCAGTTCCTCATCAAAGAATAAAAGTAAGATGTAATATTGACTAGGTAATAAATTAATGTCGGTTAATATTTGCCTTATTTCAGTTAAACTATATGTTTGTTCATCAAACATATAGATCAATTGTCAGTAATTTTTGAGCATAGATTTGAGATGTAGAGAAAATTAAAACATTTTTTTTCAAATCAATCTATGCCTAAAGTCTTCGGAATAAAATTCCGGTAAATTCAGTGTGTGTTTGAAATTGAGAGGTAAATGTTAAGTACACATATGTCTTCAGTGTATACAGCAAAATGTCAAAGCTTCTTGCTCTAAAATAGATGAAAAGCTAAGGGGATAAGATTTATAAGAATTGCCGGTACTTACGAAATTCCTCACAAGAATCTGGGAGACTCTTTAGCCGGACCAAATGAGTGGTGATGATAGCAGGCACTCTCCAGTATTTATACAAATTCTGTTCAGGAAAAAATCAGCCCCAAAACAATGAAATGTAGACGTTACAATATAAACTCGATTTAAATATTCCTACAATTGTATCGATAAAACAAAAATTCTATTCATGGAACCAATTTGCAATTCATTCTAAAAATTATACGTGAAAACGTGGGAACTAGGTCTTAACATGAGATTTTCATCGTAAGAGTCCTTATCACCCGTCTTTGTTACTACCCTTCTGGGACTGGACCGGATTTAGCTCCCAGGATCATTTATTGCCGTGAGTAATGGTAGTATTTTATAGTTTTATTAATTCTGTATACTATTTTTTTTTCAGTCATCTATAATAAAAAAAAGAACATTTCTATTAGATATTTTTCAATCATAAAGTGATATCACCTATCAGGTTCGCAACCAACATATTTCGATATTATAAAACTGACATGACGAAATTACACGGCTTCTCTAGTATTAGAATTGTAATGATGGCCGTTTCTTCCAAAAAAGAGATCTTCTGAACTAGAATCAGTACTACCATCTAAGTAATGTTTAGAATTGACACTCCTATTCTAATCTATAAAATTATGGGTTTCAAAGACCGTTGAAATCCACCTATTGCTACGAATAGATTATTCTACCTCTTAATTTATTGATAATATCCAACGCCCATCTGTTTAAGCAAAACTCGAGATAGATCACAGTAATATCCCCCAAATGTTTTCTATTTAGTCTAAATTCTTCCATTATTTTATTGTTCCAGCTACATTCATACTCAAGTTAAAAACAAAAAAAACCCAAATTACTATAACTTTTAATTGCAAAAACTTGGCCAGTCTGTGTTAGCTCAAACTCAAGAAAAACCACAGTTACGGCCATGAAATTTCCGAATGACAATGCATAAATGTCTATTGAAAATTACAGTGCTGGGTTTTCTGCTATTCCCTGCAGACATTCGAGCCCTTTTGGAGATCAAAACCTTTTTTTAGAATACCATAATTCATCTGTCTACAGCTCGCTCCAACCTCATAATATTTGGTTGCAAATCCATCTGATCTTTTATAATCTCTAATCTACCACATTTAAAACACCTTTTGTTACAATTCTTCTATTCAAATCTTCTATTCAGGGACAAATACTGATAAATGGATTCAGATTTCTAGTATTGAATAGATCATTATTATCTGCTCGCGCTCGAATATAGACACCATATCAGCATTGATTGTAGATCATCTGGACGCTTCTCATATTCTTTAAGTTATCACAATTAATGGGTGCCTAGATTAAATACTTCATACCACAATAAACAATTTCGGCCACTTGCAAAAAAAAAAGAAAGAGATTAGACGTTCAGCGTTGTAGGGATAGATACGTAGCATATAATTGTTCTATGTGTGAGCACAAATGGAGACCCTACGCTATGTGTTTTTAAACCAACTTGCTGAAACATTTTAATGTCTCATTAAAAGAAATCAGAATGGACGATGAATATTTGAGTGACTTATGATTTGCAGACGATATTACCTTTTTTGTAGAGAACCTAAATGACCTCCAACTATTGCTATACGAACTGAAGGAAGGAAGCAAGAAAGTTGGCCTACACATGAACTTCAGCAAAGCGAAGATCATGCTCAGCAACCATGTTGGAAATAAAAACACTAAGATCAAAATCGAGGACACACTACTGGAGAAAGTATACCGCTACATCTACTTTAGACAATAATCTCCATGAAGCCCCCAAAAGAAGAAGAAATCAAACGAAAAAACATTCTAGAATGGCAAGCCTTTGGCAGAGCAAGCTAAAACTTTCAAAAACAAGAAGATCCCATTGATCCTAAAAAAAGGTGTATAAACCAATGCACACGAAAAAATATGCTCAACATCACATGGAGAAACTACAAGACAGCACAATACATCCGAGAAGAGTCAGAAACATCAGAGAATACAAAAATCAAATGCAATGGGCTGGCCATGTCACAAGAATGGCAGGAAACAGATGGTCATTGCAACGCACAATATGTGTCCCTAAAGATGATATGTGCAACTGAGGCCGGCAAAGTATTAGATGGAGAGACGGGCTAGACAAAATCAGAAAGTACTGGCTCTGCAACGCACATGATAGAGAAGTGTGGCGAATCCAGGGAAAGTCAATGTCGGACGATAAAAGGATGATGATGATGATGATGATGATGATGATGATGATGATGATGATGATGGTGGTGGTGATGATGATTACATGTGAAAAGTGCCTGGTGGATACATTGTGTCGTTCCCGAGTTACGCTTTCAGATGGAAATCATAGGAAACGCTCAGTAGATTAGTGTTAGATATCCGCCTATCATACCACCGAGAGCAACTCAGTTGGAAAATGGGAACTATTTTAGATAATTTCTTTAACCGAGTTTGTATGAATACAGGCGTATATCTGAATAAATGACAATGTGGAAAAAATGAGTTTCCTCTAGCTTATGGTACTCCAACATATGATTAAGACTCAAACTAAAAAGCATGAAATGTGTACAAGAAAGGATCATGCATAATATGACATGGAGAGATTACAAGACAATATGGATTTTTTTTCAGGTAAAAGGATTCAACAATATCATAAAATACATAGAAAAAATGTTCAGGTGACAATGGCTAGGCTTCGTTGCAACATTGTCAAACAACTGTTTGACATCACGTTTTATTACTTGGATCCCCGGATAAAATATGCAAGATTCTACAGAACGGAAAATGAGATAGCACGACACCTTGAACTGCAACTCGCATGACTTCAATATGTGACAAATCTTCTTGACGGTCAACAAGTACGATTAAGAGAAATGGAACATTTCATTTTTTCTGATTAACTTCCATATTTCTCGGTTAAATTCGTATAAAATTGCGGGTGTATTCTCAAATATACATCAATTCGAATCACGTGATTAATCTTAGTTTTCACCCTTGACAACTGTAATTCATTCAATCATTCTCATATGAAGTCGTTTCATGAGTATTCTGGTATAAAAGAGCGGCATTTACGTTGCCTAGCATACTAATTCCTAGTACCACTAATGGCTGTCAAAATCCGTCAGCCACTTATCGCAAGAATCTTGCAAGACTCAAAAGGGGAAAGCTGTCTGGATGGGATGCTGTCAGTCAGCTGTCTCGAACGTAACAGGAAATTGTTCACAAAATGGTCCATCTGTGGTTCCAAAAAACAAGATAACAGCTAGAGATAAATGTCACCTGGAAAGTATTGTTACGTCTGAACAATTTGCCTATTGTGGTGAAATTTCCCAAACCTTGAATAATGCTATTGAGACTCAAACAACTTAGTTACTGATTTTGACGCCACTACTCACTTTAGAGAGGAAATGTTTAATCTTGGCTTCATCAAAGTTTGCCAGTCGACAATTTTCTGTGAGCTGAAATACTATAGTGTCTCCGATGGTCATGACACCAGTTTTTGAAGAGAAGTGCACGAAGGATACGATGTCAAAAAAGTGTGACCCTATCCCTATCTGTGGTGGCTTGGGGTTTTATGAATGCCACCGTTGTAGGAATGATTTTTTTCTCGGAAAAGTCGATTAATGCTGTTGTATTCCGGTTGTCTTGGATCATTCCCTTTTTCTATTCATTGAAAACAAGTTTTGAGTAACGAATGTATCTTCAAGTATGATGTTGAACCACCACAGTGATATATATATATATATATATATATATATATATATATATATATATATATATATATATATATATGTATACATATGTGAAGGAGCCAAGAGAAAAGATATCTGTTCTTTATCGGCCTGTCATTAGCCCAGGTACAAATCCAATAGGAAATTTGTTGGGAATAACGATGAAGAAATTAAAGAAATATTATCCATCAAACCTTGAAGAAGCGAAGAAAGTCATTACTGGAATGTGTTGCATCAGTGACACTGGAAGATTACCGTAGATTAATTGGTTCGCTACCATGATGAATCTAAGAAATAAAAAATATAAAATGTGTTGCTACGAAGTATTAATGTATTAATACAGTTCTTCAGTATAATGTTGATTCAAAAATACTTTGTATTGACAAATAAAAGCATCTTTTTTTAGTTTTCTTCTCCCTAGCGATAACTATCTTCAAACATTTATTTTTCGAAGAAAACCTGGTTCGTCACTTAAATACTACTAGAGAATTTTCGTCTAGCGAATTGGAATATTTTCAAGAGTAAACTATCCAATTTTAAACGAATTTGAACGAGAAATATGGAAGTTATTTGCGAAAAAACGTCAGTAAGTCCGACGATGGACGTTAAAAGTCTGATGATGATGAATTGGTAGATCAAATTATTTCACAGAATTTATCATAGAAAGTCGCCTGATATCGCAAACGATGGTAATTGACTTATCAAATTCAGTTCTAAGTAACCTACAAACTGAACCTACCTAAGATAAAATAATCATCACACTTTATATTTGAATAGTTAATAATGTTCTGTAAAATGATGATAACATTAGCAATAATTTTTACAACTAGACAGTGTTTTTTTTTTTTTTCTAATTTTCATCTGACTGTCTTTTTGTCTTTTTCAAATAGAGATTCAGACATTTTTTTATTTTGGATGGATAATTCTCTCTCTCTCTCTCTCTCTCTCTCTCTCTCTCTCTCTCTCTCTCTCTCTCTCCTAGAACTAATCAATATTTTGATGTATCTGACTTTTCCCCGGTGTTCTTAGAAGAAATTATGATCATCTTTTTTATTTTAAATACATACGACAGGATCATTTCCAAATCTTTTCCTTCAAGTTCAACTCGTATTTCTCTTTGATTTGAATCAGTGGATGAGTTCGAATTTCAATGAGATGATTTTCATTACAAAATGCACTCTCACGCACACACCCTCTTCCTCTCTATTTCTCTCTCTACTTGTCTCTCTCTCTCTCTCTCTCTCTCTGTCTCGTCCTCTCTTTATCTGCTTGTTTTATCTCTTTCTCTCTCTCTCTCATTCTGTCCTATACTTTCCGTCTGTCTGTCTGCCTGCCTGTCTACCTATCTTTTTATCTTTCTCCCTCCCCTCTATCTCTCTCTCTCTCTCTCATTCTGTCTCTATTTTTTCTCTCTTTCTAAATACAGTATTGCCTCTCAATACATCTCTACCACGTTTTATAAAGAAATTTAATTTCTCTCTAAACCAAAGGTGTAGTGTTTGGCTAGTCGCCCTTGAAGCACATCACCCCCATCTAAAGCAAGTGATGTGGCTGGGCCTTTTGATACCGAGATCCCAGCTCGAACGGGCGGTGTAATTTTTGGAGTGCAAACCGAGAGACAGATCTGCAATTTGAGAACCATGCAACGCGCACATGAAAGAATAATGCTGGGCCTCACATGGAGAGACCACAAGACAGTACAGTACATCCAAGAAAAGACAAGAGTCAGGGACATCATGGAATCCATTAAAAATCTCAAATGACAGCGAGCTGGCCATGTTGCAAGAATGGCTGACAACCGATGGACATCACGACTCACAACTTGGATCCCCCGAGATCACATGCGCAATCGAGGCTGGCAGAATATTAGATGGAGAGACTCGCTAGACAAGTTCAGGAAGTACTGGCTCCGCGACGCCCATGATAGAGAAATGTGACAAATCTTTGGGAAGGTCTATGTCCAACGACGGACGTTAAAAGAATGATGATGATGATGATGATGATGATGATGATGATGATGATGGAACCAAAGGTAGCAGGGTTTTATCAATCTCTTCATTCAACTTTTATTATTACTCAAAATGGATATTATCAGGTATTATTCATAAATAATCTCTGTATAATAGTGTTGTATACGCAATTTAGCTGTGTTTTGATGTTAAAAGCAATATCTTTTCATTTTTTGCTTTTCAAATTGTTCTCGATCGGAAAAAAGTTTTCCATCAATCTTTTTTCAGCCACCGAACAGTATATTTTTTAAGATGGCATTCAAGATTGGTGCACAATTCTAGAAAAACCATTCACTTCATTATTTATTGTGGACATATTTTTTGACAGTCTTTGTAGTAAAGAGTAAGTTTGATTATAAATCAAATCTTACCACAGTCTGGCTCATAGAAAAGCATAACTTTCAAGACTGCAGCCAAATCAATGAGAAAAAAACCCACCTTAAACGCCAAAGATTACAAAAAATGTAACTGTAGTATCAGTTATTCTTAAAAGCATATTTAGGAGAAAAAAAATTGTTTACGCGGGATTTCGATGTTAAAAGTGATTATGCTTTCCATTTCGAGGTGCTTTGAGGTATACTAAATAAAACCTATTTCTTGATTTTTCTCGCAACAGGAAAGTATAACTTTCAGGATTACGACTAAGATGACTTCCAAAACCTTAAAATAACCATTAATCCTTCATCAATCTATACTAGATAGTTTTTCCTAGCGACAAGATTGCGACCAACATGGTTGCTAAATAAGACGTTTTCATAAAAAGGAAACAGCCTTACGTTAGATTTGGTTGTTAAAAACGATATTCCTCTGGCGGTCTTTAAGGTAAGTTTTATCAGAGAAATATGCCCCACTATTTATGAAATTACCTACTAGCACTAGCAGGCGCAAAGAATGGCTTTAAATATTATTTGTGCTGGATTTAAATGTTGAAATAAATAAATAATCATTCCCACGTTGAATGAGACCTGTCAAACATGAAGAATGTTATTTTCGAATTTTCTAACATTAGCATGCATAAAAATGATTATTTCCCACGTGGTTTGATATGGGCTTAAAATATAAGAGACAGTTATATTCAACCATATGCATCGAAATCCATGATAGAGTTGATCGAATGCTTACTCACAATAGACATTGAGTTGTGTACTATTACAATGAATAATCTTCTGGTGTTAGCATGGTGAGCAGAATCAGTTGAAAGATGAATTAACGTAACATCATTGGTTAGATAGACGTAATAGTTTCAGTAATTACATCGCTTAGTGTATGTATGTATGTATTCCTTACTATGTTCGCATGCATATTTTTGCTTAAGCCATAAATATATATGTACATACACACATACACACACAATATATATATATATATATATATATATATATATATATATATATATATAGTGTCATCCACAAACAGCTGTTTCGATGTATTACATCTCTTCAGACTTTATCCAATCCAATACTGCGAGGCAGAATTGAAACCCTCACATCGGACCCAGAGGCCCCTATCTTACCTCTGGACTACGGAACAGGGTGGTCAGTAACTCGATATATTCATTTTACGTGGAAAATCCTCATCCACCAGAGTGCTCTATTCCTATGGAAGAGCATTGCATGCATATATATATATATATATATATATATATATAGAGAGAGAGAGAGAGAGACAGACAGACAGACAGACAGACAGACAGACAGACAGACAGACGGACAGAGACAGAGATTGAGAGAGGGAGAGAGAGAGATGGCAGTTTCAAGGATTGCAATATTTTAGAACGGACGTGTTTGTATGCACATGCACGCGTGATAAATGCGATATATCTGTTTGTGAAAAGTACATTCATGAATACTCTTGTGCATGTTTGAGTATTTACTTATGTGTATGTTTGCAAAAGATTGAAAAACGTATGTATGGTCGCATGTAAAAGTTTCACATGTTAAGGAAACACTAAAAATATTGCAGCCAGAATATAAGAAGTCACAAGTTGAGTAGCCAAATCAATTGTATGCAAAACCTTTGTAAATTTGAGCTTATTTTGCTGAGAATAAAGGAGGGCTTTCATTGACAGACCGACAAAAGTTTATTCAAATCAATTTTGCCAATTTTGTAGTTAATTAACATTAAAATTATGTTGATAATCCCGGCTGTGGCAGTAATCACAAAAAATATGAATGTATACTTTTCAGATCGTATTCTGAGCATGAACAATTATGAATAGCACAGTAAATTTTGCTATCATATATAATCAATACTAGATTCTCACCTTAGACGGACTTTTTTCAAATATAGAACTAGTTCATAACTCTTGTGTTTTAAGTCCATGTCTTCCGGGGGCTAGCTATGCTTTTATTGAGAGGCGACTGTTGTTCTACAAATGACATTCACAGTTTACTCTTGATACATGAGAAGTGAACATTGCTTGCGTTGGAGGAAATGTTTCACCTTCCTTTCTTTTGCGACAAAGATCCCGTCGTAGTTCGTTCAATAATTGTACCTTCACATTTTCGCAGTAAACTGTGCGTGTAGATTCCACTAAAATTTCAATACTTTCGCAGAGAGGGTATTCAAGAGAAATCCTAAAGCAAGTACACTTCTTTAAAGAATGAGAAAATTTGAACATGCCTCCATTTCGATATTCCCTAGGCTTTATCTCTCCGGTCTGCCCAGGGAACACGTGAATTTTGAGAAGAGCTCTTGCGTTTAGCTACGCCAAGGGCTTTCTGACAGTTCCCGATGTCGATAATTTGTGCTCTTTTTCCCTTTTCCCTCTATCATATGTAACTTTAACGTACGTAGCGAGTCATATATTTTGAGCAATAGAGCGTAAAAGTATGAATCAATTATTAGTTACAACCAGAAGCGGATCTTTCTGCCTTCAAACAATGAACAATGTCGGCTTGTTCGTTATTATTTTCTCATATCTAATCACTGAACAATCTTGGTTCGATTGATGAGAGAAGAGTCCCAGCCCAACGTCTTTTCGTAATCTTGAACCTTTTTGATGGGGCATCAAAGGGAATCGTCAATTGTTCTTTGGTAATGCTATCCGACGGAAGAGTCTTCATACTAATACTTCCTGCATTGATTGATTCTGTAACCTGGAACTTTAAAGGATTATTAGCTTGGGCTCTCATTTTGTGCGTATGCTCTTTAAGTGAACTTTGAATGTAGCAATGCAACATAACTCTGTCTCAACTTGACCCATTGCAGTTATCTTTCAATTCAATGACAAATATCTCCAACAATATGTCAGACTTTCTTTGTACTTACCTCTATTTTAAGCAAACAACTACCAGAACATCATGATGGATACGTTGTATTCAGATGTCCCATTTTTCAATTTTCACAATCAGCGATAACCTCTGTATGGTTCATCGAGGTGAATTCGTCTACTGAAATAATCATTAGGCATTCAGTTGAATCAAGAGACATAAGAATTGCATTGGATTCAACACCAATGGCGTTTGGATAATGATAGTCGTGTTTTCAATGAGAAATGAACGTGTTAACAAAGCCTTTTATTCTTTTGGCTCAATAATCTTCTCCCCAAGTTTTCATTTATTGACATTCGTTGCAGATGTGGATGTTTGTTGATTTTATTTTTTTGTCATTTTGTCTTCTGTCTGAACGTGCTCTTAATGAGAACAAATGAATAAACGAAGATTGATTATCTTTTAGCTCTTAGCTCCACAATCTTTTCCCCAAGGTTGCACTTATTGACATTCACCGCAGATGCAAATGTTTTCAGTTTTGTTTACGTCACTTCACATCGATCTGTGATTAACTTTACTCTGGTGAACCCTGTATATCTTTTGCCCCGTTGAATCACGTTGAAGTAGCCACGATTCTTTATCACCTGATCTCACAGCATTGGAATGCATATTAGCCAAACCACAGAACTCCTGGCCAAGTGGATATTCAACATTATTCAATAGACTTCTGTTCATTTTCTGTATGTTTTTCGAAGGTGACTCGCTACAGTGCCATACGACTGGTATTGCCTCTGTGGCTTTTTTTGTTCGTGCTGTTATTTCTTCAAAATTGTTGATAATTCGAGATTATTCTGATATAATCTTAAGATACCGAATTAGTACATAATCATTCTGTGTCATACCAGTGATTTCAATACCACCTTTCAAGATACAAATTTTGTGTTCTGAAGAACTGTTTTAGAAACAACTCAAAGGTGAATTATGAACGTGTAATGGCTATTTCAAGGATTTGGCAGCCATCTTGGATTTATATACAATTCCAGTGGCCGGACTGTAGTAGATGTTTAGCATATTTTAGAGAAACCCCTTAATACAAAAAAAAAACTTTTGAGAATATCCTTTTCATTTTCTTAGTCTGAAGTGGGTTATTCATATAAATGTATCCGACTAATTTGGCGGTTATCATTGATGCCCTCTTGAAGATTACACTTATCCTATAGTCCAATACATTATCAAACGCACACGACACTGTAAAAAGACATTCGGGAAACGTGCAATGATTTTTCAAGGATTTGGCAGTCATTTCGGACACCATTTTGAAATTTCCACCCTTCAAAATATATTTGAAAGAAAACTATTTCTAATCAAACACACTTTGAAGCCCTTTGAATTAAAAAAAAATCACTTCTCACCTTCAAGTCCCCAGGAAGCCTTTTATCCAACACTCACACTCAACTAAAAGCTGTGTTACCAAAAATATGAATATTCTGCTATTCAATAGTAAGTACCAGACATATTTATTCAAAATTAACTGTCTTTTCGATTACTGATTGTTATCTTGACGATATTTACTTCACTACATTGGCACAATCACTTGCATTGTTTTGTTGGGAAGCTATTATTCTCCTCCATTTTATATCCAGTTCAGTGATATGCTATGCCAATAAAGTACTCTACTCCTGCAGAAATACTGTTGCTTTTTCAGCAAATATTTTTGATGACTGTCATCCTGAAACACAGCTCTCCTTCAAAGTGTTTGAGTGAAAGCAATATGCTTTTTTAATACACTCATCTAACCTTCTGCATTACTGATTTTGTCGATGAAATGTAGCTCACCAGCATCATCATAGCTCATTGAACTAAAGAACATTATTTATAATCGTTGATACCAAAGGCTTTTCTTTTTTCGCTTTGCCATAAGAAAATCAAACTCGTTGGATGCAACCAGATCAAAAAAGTTGATTTTCTTTTCATTTGATCGCTGCTCTAAACTATTGCATTTTTATCCTGATTTGCCTGTGCCGACTTTAAACGAACCTGTTCGGGTCTTGATTTCAGTAGTGGATACCTCTGCAGTTGTCAGTAATGTAATCCACTTTTGTTCAGAGTACATTTCATTGTTGTAGAAGAAAGGTTCACCACGCCTGCATCTTCAGCTTCATTACCGACATTTCTAAAGTTTTTATCAACGAATCAACTGATTAGGTGCCAGCTTTTAGGCCGACATGACAATCCCTGCGTACTTCCAACATTTCCATTATTTTTTTAAAAATAATTTTGCGTAACTTTGTCAATATTGTTTTTGTTCAACTTTAGTATTGTTGCTATTGTAAGGGTTGACTGTTCAGGGACATGAATATCATGTTCCTTCAAATCAAAGAGTTCTCTCCCATGTTGAGCAATTACCGAAGTAAATATTTGTACATTGAAAACTATGCTTTTATTACAACTTCTCTGAAGATGGCGAACTCTATTCATCCAAATGTATCCTAATCTCTTAGAAATGATCCATAATGATTTTGAATATAGTTACTACATAGAATGAAATAGAATTTTCCATAGATCAGTACTGATTTTGGACAGAAACATATTCATACTTTCAGCGAGTTTTATACCGTAGATTTTGCTCGTTCGAAATACTTAATGATGTCTGATTCAAATGTTTAATGATCACTTAGGAATATTAAAAGCATGCGAAATAATTGCATATAATCAATTTCACTTGGTTTTTAAAAATAAAAAATATACACTGGTTATATTAGATATTCTTATCAGCATAATGATTATCTTCAGGTAAAGGAGCCCAATGATACGGAGAGTGAAACAAAAACGCCACACAGTTCATGTTAAAAGAAGATCCTAAAACAGAAACAATGTATAAATATTGGCGCATGTATCAACAAAACATGGAGAAACACCAGAAGACATCGGTTGCAGTGAATGAAATGTTGAATTGAAACTAAATCACTTTTAACATAGTTGTGTCATCCGAAATATCTAGACACATCTGGGAAAAATAGGGATACATCTTTTGCCGTAATTTTATCAGTCATATCACCTCTCGGGGCGTACGATTTCTTTACAAATTGCATATACTATTGCATGCCTCTTCAAAAGTTTTGAAAGACATGAACTCTATGATGTGTGAGACTGACTGCTGTAATTGGTAATAAGTTTCCGTCGTGAGAAACCATTGATTCGAAGTATTTCAGTCACTTCACTTAAGTATACTGGAGATTATTCCACATTGATGTAGTAAAATTATTCCTCATGTCATCTTTTCAAAGGAAAACAATCTCAATGAAAATAATTTGGAGGCTTAAACTAATAATAATGATAATGGGACAATGCTCTTTGTTTATTGTTTAAACAAAAGTATCATTGCTAATAATAATAACAGTTAAAACACCTTTACGTCATCTGAACTGATATTGAATTTAATGTCGTCCTATAGAAAAATTCGAAAGAAAAACCAGGTGGTTAAAAATATTTTTCAATTTCAAATCCATCACCCATTCTTTCACACATATTTGAATTTACTCTATATCTGAGGATATTTTTACACTGTTCCCACCACTTTATATATATATATATATATATATATATATATATATATATATATATATATATATATATATATATATATATATATGATACCCAATATATATATGATACCCTACATAACAAATGTAGTACATAAGCTATATACTGAAATCATAGCTGAAAGTGAGGTGGTATTTGAATGACACTGCTTGGCTGCCATTCAAAATCCCTCGAACATTTACATGGTAAACAACTAATCGGCCCAACATCAGAAAATCTATACAATCAGGCGCAATCTCACATGGATAGATCACAAGACAATACAATATATCAGGGAATAAACAGAAATCCGGAATATCATTGAATCCTTTAAAAACTCAATTGGCAATGGATCATCATGTTGTAAGATTGGCTAATAATCGATGGACATCATGATTCACAAAATGGATATTCAGAGATAATATGAGCAACCAAGGCCGACGGAACAAAATATGGAGAAACGAACTACACAAGTTCAAAAGTTATTGGTTCCGCGATGCCCAGGATACAAAGATGTAGTAAATCTTGAAGAAGGTCTATATCCAACGATGGACGTTAAAAGAATGATGACAATGATGTGATGATACTTCAAAATATTGATCGTCTTATATCCTCAATCTTGATCCTGATAACAAATAAATCAGCGATCTGTCATCTCTATACTTTCACAGTTATGATATTGTTATCCTGAACTTTGAGCTCGCCATCTTTTGTATTACATCCTTTGAGAGTTATGCACGCACATATTTTTTCAAAACGTCTCCCAAAAGGTTTAAGTTTCGTGCATCCGAGGTCAAAAGCCGCATTATAAGTTTTCTTCGAACTGGGAAGTCATTCCTGGATATTCAGAAGCTTTCAAAAATCAAGGATATCTTGATTCCAATACCAACAATTGAGAAAAATGGCCACAGAAGTTCCTTTCGAACAAAGTATTGCTCCACAAGCACACAGCAAAACATGATATCATAGTTCCAGCGGCAGTCATTGCCCAGGATGTTTTTTCCGGGTCTGTCGATGGATCTCAACCCCATAGAAAGGATAGAAGTACCCATTAACCCAAAACTAGTTTAGAGAAGGTTTAGGAAGGTTGACGAGAAGAGGGAAGCAGTTAAAGATCAACTGAACAAAATTGAACTGTACGCTGTGAACAACCCTCAGACACCTTGCCTAATCTACACTTTTTTCTGAAAAAATGAAGGGAAAACTAGCCCATACTACAGCACACTCTTCACATCAACACTGCATGCACTGTTATATAACCTTGTCGGATAGTCCCCCCTATAATTGTTTGGATAAACAAATATTGCAAATATATGATGACAGTGCTTGGTTCACTTTCTGTCCAGAAGTGTAATACGAAGAAAATAGCATGAATCTTTATCAGACACTCGTGGTGCTATCCTGGTCGCAATTATTGCTAACAGTATCAGTGTGAAGTGTGCATATATATATATTCATCTTTCAGTCTCATAGTAAAACAAAAATTGAATCTTATATTGTCTCAATATATGACGTATTATATGATTTTAAACATGGGCATATTCATCTCAGAAAAAAAACGTTTTTCTAATTTTCAATCGTACCGGAGTTCTATATTCATCTCTTTTTAATTCTTTATGTCCATTTGATTTTGATTTTACTGAAATATCATATATAGATTCTGTACGATTACAGGAAAAGCAATATATAAAGTCGGCGGAAACATTCTCGACGCCCTCTGTTTTGGAAACACCAAACACACGGTTGAAACTCGCTTTTGAGTGTTCTATATTCAGGATCCATTAATCCTGATTTGCAGGTGGAGGAAAAAAAGGCTGCGGATAGCGTAAAGTTGCGACACTATACATTATTCTTTTCCAGCTTGGACAAGATGATGGCATAAGC
The DNA here is from genome assembly GCA_963457665.1 of Thysanoteuthis rhombus. Taxonomy (NCBI): domain Eukaryota; kingdom Metazoa; phylum Mollusca; class Cephalopoda; order Oegopsida; family Thysanoteuthidae; genus Thysanoteuthis; species Thysanoteuthis major. The sequence goes on along the minus strand of OY735198.1, from coordinate 63,224,181 downwards.
GAAAAAAGGATGATTGATGAGGCATATCATGTTGGGTTAGTTGGAAGCAGCGTCATGGACGGATTACAGATCCAAGGAAGATAAATTTGACTTTGAGTACAAGTCATTAGTTGGTAGACAACAAGAATTAGTAGGTGATGACTTGCAAGCACCTTTGGGTGATGACCCCGCTCAGTCAACATTGGAATTTGCTGAAAGCTTTAATGTCGATCACTCAACAGTTGTAATACATTTGCAAAGTATCTGTAAATTAAAATACGCGAGGGACTGTGTTAAACATGCATTGATACAGAGAAGCATCGAACGGTGTCTGATCACCTGCTTTTCCTTTCTTCTCTAACCTGAAAACTTTTTGCTGAATATTGTCATTGAAGTTAGAATGTGCGTCCGCTACGACAATCTGTAGCGTTGGAAAGATATCAACGGTAGAACCATCATTTCTTTGGAAAGAAGATATTGCTATATATGTTGTGGTATATGGAATCCAGTGTTACATTTATAGCAAAATGCTGAAGCCTAAAACCTAGCAAAACTTACTAAAGAGGATAACAGTTGTCAAATGCGTGGTTGGAGCGCTCCAGTTAAAGAAAAGAAGCTATTCACAGGTAAAGAAAGTCAGGATTTCGAAAAACTGCATATCAACGCTCGCGCATACTTTGCTTTGTCGATCAAGGAAACAATGGATTTGGGATGTGGAAAACTTCTTTGGCTTGAATATTTTACTGGATATGGCACCATCTGATTACTATTCGTTTTGGTCAATTAAGTTATTAATCATTTCGTCAGAATCAATATCTTTGACGTTCAAAATTCAAATGTCAACTTACTGCATGGAAACCAGGATCGTTTTTTCGAGATGAAATTCCAAAACACCCGGAACGTTGTTAAAGAATCAAATATTTTGATTATCAAAACATATATGTACTAGTTATTATGAATTAATTAATACATATTTTGATGGATAAGACAATACTTGCATTATTAGAAAAGCTTTCGAAAACATGAAGTCGTTCTAATGGCAAGTAATAAGAACCGTGACTGAACTGTGAGCTAAAACCATCATATTCAGACTCAAATATGGGTTTCGTCTTATCTGAGTGTCACAGTATCTGCTAAAATGAGAGGAAACAGTAGGAATTTCGGAATACATATAATAAAATTGTCTTGGGTTTAATTCAAGCAGGAGAAATTATAGTCCTGATTTACCGAAAAATCAGTAATTAATCCAATGGTTGTATAGTAGCTGGTAATAGTTGCTGGAAGTGCAATACATGTCTCAGATTGGTTACATAGATCTTTCTTTAATTGTGAAAGTAAGAGTGATATGTTGCAGCAGAAGTATTGAAAGCATCATTTAATATAAATCACTACAAAACACATTAATCGTGCACAAACTTTATTTACATCTAGTGGTCTGGAGGTAGGAGTCGGTAGAAATTTTACCAAAGATGGAAAGGAACTGAGAGAATGTTGAGCCAGTTCACTCCTTCTTCTTCCACTTTGATATCACTGAGTTGATATCCTAAAATGGAAACAAAAAAACATTTTTGTATTCTTTCAATTGATCAGTGTTATTCAAGTCATAGATGATAATGAATTCAGTGTCAAGTTAATTAATTTTTTCGAACATCAAAGCTATAATTGATTGCATTTACATTAATTTAAATGAAAAAGAATGTGTCGGAACAATTAAAGTAATCCCACAGATACATGGTTGAACATAATTAAATTTGAACATCGAACATGATAGACGTATTGGATTGATAACATTCTAACATTAAAATTGATATGCATATCATTTATATATTTTGTTTCTAAGCAAGCTTTAATGTTTATCCATAACCACCAACAATTAATTTTACCCAATGCACGATTTAAAGATGGAGTATCGAATATTGCAAAAATAAATCATAGGGAGAATTACATAATTCTGAGCTTAATTACAAAACATTAGGAAAATTTATTAAGTGAATCATGTTTTTCTTTTCATTCGCAAGTATAATAGATTTAAAGTTGGAAATACGAGAATACATAATGAGCCCAGAATCAAAAGCATGCCAGAGATTATTAGCGTCCATTCCATTTGCCAGAACGCTCGTAAAATTTGCTAGGCTTTCTTAGTAATATAATTGCAACAGTCTTTACTTCAACTTGGCACAACCTTATTAACAACGGATAGGGCTGGTATGATAAAAATTAGACAACTCTGCATCTCACCTTATATCTATCATCATCTCACAGGCTTAATGCAATCCGAGATATCCTCCATAGAGACCACCAAGGTATCCGGCCCCGAGGCCATATGGTGCATGGTGGGTAACCGAGCTGGTAACATGTGGCACTGAATACACTGGGGCATGATGTGTCACTGAGCTAGAGGAAACTCCTGGGAATCCACCAAGGTAACCGGGGAGGAGTCCACCATAGCCGTAGGGTAGATAACCACCATAACCAAGTCCCAGTCCATAACCGTAACCAAGTCCCAATCCATACCCTAAAGTAGGGGTGTACCATGTGTTCAACAAATCTGAAAAAAAAAAGTCATCATCATCACCATCATCATCATCACTGTTATTACTATCATTGTCCGAAATATTGCTTTTAAATCCCGAACAGAGAAAATGCTTCAGTTATCAATATTAGTAATACCATTATATGCGATAATTATGCTTATTAATTCATTGGTCTATTTTTTGTTTCACCATCATTATCATCTTCATTATGATCATTATTATCAAGAATACTTCTATGTACACATGAAATGATGTTTGCTGGGTATGGTGCATACAATCACATTGAGATGATTTTTCTAAAAATGTATGAAGAGCTATTTTTTTTGTATTCTGTATTTGTTGGGCTCTCTAGGTGTACTGTCGGCAAGTTCACTCGTCCCTTTTTTAAACAATCCCCCCCCAAACCGTTATCCTTTTGATCCTGATTTGCCACATTTTACTTATTTCCATCTCAAGGTCTTTGTGTTGTGGGAGTTTTCAAATTCCGTTTAAGAAATGTTTTTATCGGCTAAGACAGTCATATCTTCTATGAAGTATGATTTTTTTTCTCTGAAGTGTTCACTATAATATCTGGCCTGTTCATATAGTTAAGTCCCATAATATGGTCACGTTTTTTGCTTCAGTGACTGATTCAGGCCAATGTTCGCACCAGTTCTTAGAAAATGGGTTTTATGATATTCGCAAATTATCCATGGTAGATACAACCTGATTCTTCCATGCCTTATCATAAAACCATTTGCTGCAAGGGCGGAGCAACTTGCTACTACGGATCAGTACCAATTCATAGTATGTTAACTTGGTACTTTCGTATTTTTCGGCTCCGGGCCTGGGTTGGCAATATGAAACCCTCTGTTTTGGCTGTCAACCTTGCACTTTACAAACACTGGTGGGTTTTATTTCGGTGAGAAGGGGGTATTGGTTGTGGCACCTTTTTTTTCTTCTTCTGGCCAAGGCTCATGTATCCTAATTCCTTCCTGTTTAGTCTTGTCTTTAACTCCCTTGGCTCTTTCAGTTGGTGATTCAGCCCTTCTATCTTTTTCCTGTTCTTATTCACCTGCTTTGTAATTGCAGTTTCTTGCTTCTCTCGTGATTTTTCATCAGTTTTATCACCCAGTTTCTTTTAGTTTGGATATAGGATTGAAAACCGATGACAGTTGTTATATATAATGAAGCTTGCCACTTTTCCTTTTCAGCAGGTTGAGTAAATTAACATCTGCGATAGGGTGGTACATTATATTTGCTGTAAACAATATCTTGTCCTTCTATTGGATTTCAATAAGTTTAAGTTGATGATATAAAAACTGTATTTGGCTATTTGATCAGCTAGTGAGTCAATGGGTTATGAAGCGGATAATTGCCCCTTTTAAAAGTAGATTTTGCATACTTATCAAGTCTAAAATCTATTTCTATGTCTTTTAAGTATCTTAAATGGGCTTTCCACTCGCTCATCATTCTTTTTGTAGTCTCAGGTTATCCCCATAGAGGATATGAATTAGGATCTCGTTATTGATTTTGAACACATATGTGGTGGTGTTGAGCTCATATGGAATAGGTATCAGAGACAAGTAGAGCAGAGAGGTGGGGACAGTGTCACTTTTGAAAAGTCTGCAGTCAAATTATATGTTTTCAAACACACTTATATCATTATATTGGGAAAAGAATAGTTTTTCTTCCATTGTGTCATGCTCTGTTGATGGAGGTTTTCAATTGTATGTGAGATTTCGTAGATTTTGATTGATTACATTATCCACGGATGGGGACGCCATCAATACTTTTTATTAGTCTCTCTAAGCAGCAGTAAAGTCATAGTGTTTTGATCTGCAGTTTGTTAGGATCATTCTATTTGCGGAGAGTTTGTCTCACATCTTTTTTACCAAAGGAGAAGAATACTTTTTTGATCTGGAAAGGAGTAGATTCTGTCTGTTGGGACAATCGTTAGTATCGTATATGTTGTTGTTCGGCAATTGATAGGCGTGTAATTCTTAGTTTCGTGTTTCGTCTGTTTTTGGTAATGGGAATGTTATCCCAAGAGTTAAACTGGGGACTGTTACCCGTAGACTTTGAATGATATCAATTAGTGAGTCTACTAAGTGTTGGTGGATTGAGATGAGGGAGTTGAACCAAAAATTTGGAAATTTTGTCGGTTCTCGGATTATTCGATCTACGGGATTTATTGAGTGCTCCCTTGAGCTCTTCGATAATGATATCACAAGTTTGATGTTGTTAATTTTTTCCTTCCTTGCTTTTTATGCAGGTAGCACTCTCGTTAAGTCCTTCATCCGTACTCTAAATGTATTTCCAGAAGCTTTCTACATCCTCCATTTCCGACGGCCCTTCAATTTCTTAGCAATTGCTAACAGCAAATAAATTGTACCGCCCTAAAGCAGATGCTGATTTAATTTACCTGCTCGGAAGGGTGACAAGCTCTATCATATATAACAATCATCATTGGTTTTCAATCCTACACCCAAACTACAAGAAACTGGGTAATAGATCTGATGAAAAAAAAATTGCAAGATTAGCAAGAAACTGAAATCAATTACAAAGCAAGCAAATAAGTACAGGACAAAGATAGAAGGACTGAATCGGTACAATTTCTGGAGAACCTATTTAGCCAGTAAAAACTTGTTCCCTTTTTAATAACATTTTTTTCTCTTCTTCTTCTTCTTCTTCTTCTTCTTCTTCTTCTTCTTCTTATTATTATTATTATTATTATTATTATTATTATTATTATTATCATTATTATTATTATTATTCTGTTGTTTTTGCTGCTGTTCTCATCGTGATTTCTGATGTTTTGATAGTGTGTTGCTATCATCATCATCATTGCTATAAATATCAATATCAACAACGAGATTATCATTTTGATTCATTTTCACACCATCAGCATTTTGCAGCTTCAGCTTGTGATCAATATCCTCTTCACTATCTCTCTGTTCAGGAAGTTTTTCTTCCAACTATTCCCCACATCTTTCAAGGGTCTTTTTACGATGGGCTTCATTGGCACTATTTCAAATGCTCTAATAATGATTGGTGAAAGTGTTATCTTGACTACTTTTACATAAAATCGTTGTTTTTTTTACAGGACCCAATACGATATCATTGATACTATCAATTAGGTTGATAAATATTTCGTAAGAACCAAATAAATGGATCATTACTTAAACCCTTGAAGAGTAAGTATATCAGGTGATAGAAAAAGCGATAAAATAGACATGATCCTGGAGATTTTCCCCCGGAAGCTATTTGACGTTATTAGATGGCACACTTTGAATTCAATAGAGAAGAACTCACTTGAAGCAGTGGTGGTAGTTTTTGCAGCTGGTGCTTTCTTCGCATCTTCACTGCAGGCAAAACCAAAAGCTGAAACAATGAATTACAAAACTGTTTAAATCAGGAAGAAAATAAAGGCAATTTTTATCTCAAAGACATAAATTTTGCTACACGAAAAAGAAACACGGCTTCATGGTAGATAAAAAAAAGGGAAAAACAATCTTTGATATGAATGTATATTTCCACGGCGATTATTCATTAGAAGAATAGATTTACTTACCAGCAAGCAAAACGACGAAGATCAATCGTGAAGATGCCATGATGATTCGTAAAATGGGGTTCTGCAAAGATACGGGGGAGAGAATGAAATGATATGGTCAATATTTTAGCAAAATAATGATTCTGTTGTTCATTTATTTGTCCTTCTTCTATGTCAATTACATTTAGATTAAAGGCCACGGATAATAATTTTTTTCATCATCTTCAATATTCAGCACACAGATTGAGTGCTGAAAATCAATTAAACAAAGACCCTCTCTGTTAGGCAAGATATCTTATTTTTGAGGTATTATTACATTTTAAACCTGTTAATTAGAAGTGACTTGACGTCAAGCATCTAAGAAACGAAGGCAGCCTTAGATCGAGTAGTTGTTACCTGTAATCAGTAAACATTAGTCTAATTTCTGTACCTTCAAGTTAGAGAGGATAATACTAGCTTTTGCATGATTGAAATTCAAATCAACCGATGATGATTACATCATTTTTTGTATTGCATGTATATCTTTTCTGAATTTCAAAACTATGAATATCTTTGTTTGAATGTATATGTTTTTTACCATGAAATAAGTCCTTGTGTTCATTTATGTTAAATGTATGTCCATATCTGAAACGTGTCAATTCATCACAGTCAGTCAGATAACCTCCTGGCAACCAGTTGATTGCGAGGGAAAATTACGGTGCAATAATGTGAATTCAACATGTCAGTTTTACGACCCAAATTTTGGCTAGTGTAGTACTTGTTGTTTTCTTACGATAGAAAGATAAAGTTATTTTTAGTTTGAGTTTAGCCATATTCATTTATTTCTGAATAACTGCAAGTACGATTTATCAAAAGAATTACTGAACAAGAAAAATCATTTTCCAGTTATCTTATCGTATTGATAAGAGATTGTTAAACAATATGTGAAATATATTTATATCACAGCTACGATTTATCAAACAAATACATTAAAACTTGATTCACACTTGTCATTTTATAATCAAATAGCTAATCATAAATCATATGTAGGGAATAAACATATTCGAAATTTCCTATACCTCTTTATCGGTTTGAACATACATGACTAATGCAACATATGTGAAAAAAAAGAATTATCGATTAATCCGTATTTCTGCTGCAAGGTATGAAATTCTGGTGCGAGCGCAGATGATGAGGAAAGGTATGGTTCAGCTGCGCTCTAAAAAAAAATGCCATTGCTAACAATTGTTGAGTGTTGGTGTACCAGAAAAAAGAATCCACTGCAATACTTTGAGGGAATGGTAATCTTTATAGTAATTTTAGAGTTTAAATTCAAATAAATGATTGGATCATCAATATTTTTAACGTTTTAGCTAAGATTAGTATTAAGTTTCAGTCCTGTAGCTGTTCTTCGAAAGTAACAAATAAGGATAAATGTGAAGAAGTCAAAATTGTAGACGAAACCTCATTGACTAATAAAGAATTTTAGATGTGCTCATCAGCTAAATGTGTGTGTGCGTGTGTGTGTGTGTGTGTGTGTGTGTGTGTATTTGTGTGTGTGAATGTGTATGTGTTAGTATTTCATTCAGTCAGAACCATTGCTTTTTTGAGACGGTAAAGTACGCAAAATGACCGTTCATACACGTTTTTGCTTATATTTACTTTAATAAGATATCCATCTCTTGAATTCTTGGTAAAGTAACAGAACATTTGTAAAATGTAGAGAACGAAGTAGATATTGAATGATGATATTGAGCTTTTCGTTGTCAACCTATTAGAAGTCCATTCCACAATAGATAATGGAAAAACTGATAAAATGTCAACCAGAAATACCTCTGCATGGTTCTAGTAGTCTCCCTTTGATCAAATTAATTTTTGTTTAAAGATCTCATCCAGCAGAACAAGGGCCGATCGTCAGTTCGTTACTATAGAATAAAAATAAGATGTAATATTGTCCAAATGATGAATCAATCATGCCTATTATTTTAAGTCACTTCAGTAAAACTGTGAGTACATACATCAATCGTACAAAAAAGCAATATGCTGTAATTTCGAATACTTTTGAAATCCAACGATCTATCTATGCCTAAAATCCTTGGAGTAAGATTCAGGAATCTTCAGAGAATTACGATAGTTTTCTTTTGATGAAAGGGAAAAAATACAAAAAAGTTTGCCAGTACTTACGAGATTCCTCTTGAGAATATTGGAGACTCTTCAGCTGGACCGAATGAATGGTGATGTTAGGATGCACTCTCCATTATTTATAGGAAATCAGCCAGAAAAATCATCAAAAAAAAAAAAAATTCAATGTATTCCTAACCTTCGAAACCTAATTTAAATATTCTTATACCTATATAGATCAAAGAAAACTTCTATTCATGGATCTAATTATCTATTCGTACAAAAACTTATACATTGAACAATACATGAAACAACGTGGGAACTAGGTCCTAACATTAAAGTCACGCCGTAAATATCCTAACCTCTCATTTTTGTTATCAACGTCCAGGGAGTTGAGAGTAGATTTATCTCCCAGAATCATCAGTTGTAGCAATTTATAGTTGCATTTATAGTTCTACGAATCATACATTATTTTAGTTGTTAGTAATAAAACATTTAAAATTCCTGTTATATCTTTTTTATTGTTGATCTTTGTCATAAAGAATTAACACCCACCAGGAGAACTTGATTTGTAGTATTACAGAACTGACACAGGAATTACCACAGATTATGAAGACAAGTAAAAAAGAATCTCTCTAAAGATAACAGTTGTCAAAATGAATGTTCTGTTGTGACTTAATTATGATATCTTGTCTTTTCCACGCGCTGGACACAAAATGGAAGTCTATTTCATAATTATAATCATATAGTAAATAGAACCCCAATTTAAAATCCCTCAAATGTTACAAATCATCCAGATTTTTCAAATCCTGCACGTTTCCGGCGTACCTTGAATAATTACCTCTAATTACTTGCTAATTGGCTTTGCTTTTTGTTGGTAAACAAAGAGGAATTTCGGTGTTGACAATTTTTCATCAATTCAATCTGGTTACAGGTTGTTATTAAAAATCAGTTGATATTACTCGACTCCATCATAAATCGTATTTAATTTCTAAAACCAGTATTTGATTATTCAGCATTTTATATAAAATACATGCAAATGCACTGTCCTGAGGCTAAAATCGTTTACATGTATTTAAGTAAATAATATTAACGACAACGCTCCTCAAATATGATTGGAATACGTATACAACAATGGAACGATCCAGAGAATATCTATTCTATCAATGATATATAATTAGACTAATCCTTAACATGATGGATGTGTAAATATATTGGTTTTCATCATGAAAACATAATGAATACATATTTTTATAGGTTTTCATTATACAAAGCCTGTTTTTCTTTTTTTAATTCATAATATTTATTTGCTTTTGGGCCTATGAATGTGTTGTTTACATATTTTATTTTCCACCCTCGTCGTCCTACTATAATTCACCAAATGACGCCCGTCTGTTTTAGTAAGACTCATCAACTCCCATAGGTATAATCAAATTTCTATGGCCACTGATAGGACTCTGGACCACGTCTTTAACTCAATGGTCTAAAACAAAAACATTACCCCAAAAGTTTCAAGTGGTGGGTTCAATTTACAATCTAGGTTTTTGCAAAATTAGCCCATCATTTTATTGTCCCGTCTGCAATACGCTTACGTAGAAAATACTATTTCTTTTAATCACGAAAAAGTCCGTCAGTCTGTGTTAGCCAAACCGAAGAAAAGCCACAGATATCCATTCATTTTTTGTTTTAGATGGATTAGAATGACTTGGCAAGTAGATACATTGAATTAACATTAGATACATTGGCTTATAATTTAGTATTGACAAGTTCTGCGTATTAGAAAATACTCTATGAATGGTTGAAAATTATTAAAATATTAATGGTATAATTTTCCTACTTGGGTGATATTCAAGAAATTAGCTCGGAAGTCACTCTAGAGTGGACATATTACTTTATGCATGCTTATCATTGAACAAAATTAGACGGATTAACTTGGTATTCAAACAGTATGTGAGCGATTTGAATCCTATTCCAGAGACTTGAGTTGTATTCAAGACAAGTATGTAGTATTCAAGGGATATAGATATTATTTAACACATTTATTTGGCGTAATGACTCTTGATTAAAAGATGTATGCGTGCGAAAAGTTCGTAGGTTTGAACTTATTTTACTAAGAATATAGGATGGTTTTCATGGAGAGACCGACAAACTATGAATGAAACCAGTAATGCTATCAATTTTGTAGTTTACTCCATTGCTTCCAAAATGATGTTGATATTCGTGGTTGCTGAAACCTTCACAAAAAAGAGGAACGTTTACATTTCAGATCGTATTTTCGGCTTGAACAATTCTAAGTAGCACGGTCAATCTTGCAACGGCATTAAATCGATTTCAAATGTCATCTAGAGCTGGCATTTCGAAGCATAATAACAGAGCATAATCATTATTTCAGACCCATCCTTGTCCCTCGGGGACACGGTAGGATTTTATTGAAAGGTGACAGTTTTTCGAAGAATGACATACATAAATAGCTGTGGATACGTGAGGAGTGAACGTTACCTGTATTGTGGGAAACTTTTAACCTTCCCTTCTTTCTGACAATGGCCCTGTTGTAGCTCTTTCAAGGCTTGTAATTTACATTTCGTTGTAAACCGTGCTTGTGAATATTTCTCTGTGTACTTGTCCGTCAGTGTAAAGATTTCTCCCTTCCTTTCTCCCTCTATTTACCTCTCTGTCTATCCCTCTGTCTATATGTCTATCTGATATCTTGCAGCCTGTGTTTTCCTCAATCGTTGATACCGAATACTTTTGCTTGTGCACTTCGCCATGATCACACCAATCTTATTTGATGCCCTTAGACCCAAATACATTTATTGTAGAGTACTTTGAACTAAAATGTTGGATGTTCATTCTTATTTATAAGCACAAACTTCTAACAGGTCTGTTTGTGCCTTGAGTTAAGTAGCGGTTTCCAACGTGGTTACAAATATGGATAAAATAATCAATAATTGTACAAATATGCTTACTATGTAAAAAAAACAAACAACACAGAGACTACGTTTTAAGATTCAAAGCTTTCTCAGATCGCTTATTCAATGTCATTGTACAGCATTCAGAGAGAGAAACCAACTGGACATCATTCAAGTACACGCTCACTCTTCACTATCAACCTTAGAGGAAAACAACTTCTACGCCAAAGATATTATACTTCAACATCGGATTCTTCAAAACTCAGGCTGGACAACGCAATTTTGGATACGAGATACAGAACGAAAGGGGTGAAGATTTTGGGGATTTTGCAACAGCTGACAAGCTCAAAAGCATGGACCAAAATAGACCGAATAGAGGATGAACTTAGAGGGACCCTACCCACGAAATGAAATTGATTCGATAATGCCTACGATAAAGAGGTTTAGAGAATCATTGGTGAGGTTGGGGGTCCAACAGCGGGAGATAAAAGGCTAACAATGATGATGATGATGATGATGATGATTATATAGAATCGATTGAACTTCTCTTGGTGTGTGCTTATTTTTTGACAACAGGATATATATACATCTTGGTGACAGTGTCGATACTGTTTGGTCATGAATAAAACCTCATATAATACCCATTAAAATTGTGTCATTTTCCACTACAAATTTTCGGGTCAGATTCATAGTGATCCAAATTGAAAATGCAGAGCTGGAGAAAATTGATCTCTACATTTACGTTGGACAGCGAATCTCCATGAAATCCTTGAAAGAAGAGGAGTTCAAGCGAACAATCACTCTAGGTTGGCAAGCTTACAATTGAGCAAGCTCAACTTTTAATAGCAAGAAAATCCCACTTGTCCTCGAAATAAGGCTATACAATTGATTTATGCTATTGATGGTCACATATGGATCTTGAACATTGAACCTGACCAAAAAAAAGAAAAGGCTCGACCCGATACTGAGAGATCATAAGACAGGACAGTATATGAGAGAAAAGACAAGTTTCTGGGATAACATAGAAACTGTTAAAAAGCTCAAATGACAATGTGCTGGAAATGTTGCAAGAATGGCAGATAACTGCTAGACATCACTACTCACAACGTGGTTCCCCAGAGATCCAGTACGAGGCTGTGGCTAACATGGCGTGACAAGCTTGATATATTTTCGAACTATTCTTTCTGTGATCCCCAGGATAGGGATGTCTGGTGATTTGGGGGGAAGGTCTTTGTCCAATGACGGATGCTAACAAACTGATGATGATGGTGATGATGATGATTGGTTTAGAGGAAAATTAACTTTTTATATAAAAGATACGGTAGGGTTCACTCATTCGTGGTCAATACTGTACATCATCGTAGAAATGTGCGTGTCAAATAAAATTTCACCAGGAGTTTTTTAAAAACTAAATGAACCTGTCAACAGTGGTAGACTTCATTCTTATATTTGTATCTGTATAATAGGTACCTTTATGTTGAAGAGTCCGTTTTCAAGGATATGCTTTATTTTTCACATCACATTGTTCATTACATAGATATATTAAAACAGACATAAATTAAAAATATCGGACCACATATATTTAAATCTTGTATTCAAATAGAATACGTGTGGTGCGTGAAGTGTCCAATTGGCAACTTCTGGAATCAGTTGCAACAAAATAATTGAAAACTACTCGAAATGAACAGAACGCATAATCTAAAATATGCAAATCTAAAATCTAAAGAGTTGGTTAATTTTATAAATAAGTTCGGAAAGCAGAAAATGATGTTTTAAATGGAAAATCTTTATTAAGTTCACAGTTTCGTTAGCGCATACCAACGTCTTCAGGGAAAAGTGAGCATGCAAGTGGCTGGGAATCTTCATATAGGTACCAGCATCCGTTAGTATAATTCTTGCGTCCTTGTTGGCATAATTTGGCTTTCTGTGTCGTTCGAAATGTACCATATGTTTTAATGGGTTGTGTTAAATCTTCTGTGATATGGTGTGGGTAGGGTTCCATTTGATTGTTCGCTGTCAGAGTTACTGTCAAGATTTATCGTGTGCGTGTAGGGGACGTTTTTACGAGTGTGTGATCAGGCTATGAAGGGATTTTCTCGGTTAGGAAATCAATAGGGGGTTTTGAATAGGGCTCATCCCCGCTCCAAGTTGATCAGTTGTCTGCATTAGGCAATTACTAGTTATGTTAAGTATGGCTGAGATGTTCCACCGATCTATAAAATAGCAATGATATTCGAAAGTGAGAATCCTAGCCTATGCGTAAAATTGAAAGGCAAGCTCTGGTTAGAGATTTGAGTGTTAATTACAGAGACGAAATTGAAAGAATGGCACAACATAATGTTCATAAATTAGCGATCATCCATAAACGACTCCATCTTCATATTTCGTGACCGAATCAGTGAGAAGTATACATCCCTGGGCGAAAGAAAATTATCTAAGTGCTTTCTGCTATCACCCGTCAATTTTTAAGAATAAAAGTGGAATATGTGACAATAATATGTGACTGACAACTATTACCAAAAGAAAAAATGCAACTATTTTACCTACCAAGCTGAACGATGGATGAATAGACGTATATCAACCGGTTTTTTAATGTTTGTAGAGTCGTTTAAGGTCAAGCAATTTCAGTACATTCTCTAACAAATTCAGTTTTGTTCGTTACAATTCAGGTAGAAATCAGACTGATATTTTTATCAAAATTATTTGCGTCCTAAATTTTGTTTGAAATTAATCTGAAAAAAAACCATTGGTAATTCTTTTATCATTACTGTTATTCTTATCGGAGCTTGATCTAAGGTAAAAAGTCATCATGCCATGTATTGGTTCCCGAGACATATATGTCATCACTACCACAGAAAATAGAACAACTACTATTTCTCATTTAAGAGCTGGCTTGTATCTTTTGAGTGAAACTCTTGGCCTGTGAGTGAAACTGAGACATGAGGAATACACACAACTGGGCAAAAATGAGCCAAGAACGTTTTATCATAATTTGTGCAATAACACTTTTGTTTTATTGAATGAAAGCTGAATATGTAACGATATATGGACGTTTATTTGAAATTGACTGTCTTTTTGTCTACAAGCTGATCTAGGTTATTAAACATCAGCCATTTGTCATCTCTGTGTATGTGAACTGCTGTAATTTTATTGTTCTGAACGTCCTTAGGATTGAGCAAGGGGAACGTTTTTTGTCTTTTTTTGTATATATTTCTAGATAGTTACATTAGTATTCTTCTTTTTTAAAATGTGTACATTTCATCAAACTTCTGAACGTAAAAGAAGCATTGATAGTCTCCAATCAGCAGGAGAAACTATTTCCATATTAAGAATACTTTGGTGTGTGATGATATCTGGACTCAACTTTCTACAATTACAAGTAGTAGGTTCTGTGACACAACGGGCTCAGATAGCAGACGGTTGGAAATGACTTTTCTGAAGCATCACAAAAACGATTCAGAAACTCCAAATAACTTCTGAAAAGAAAAATTTCAGGAAGACTGAGGAAAGCTGTGTTTCCAAGGAAGCAGTGTACAAAGAAATCCTTGCTGTCTGCAAGGAACGTAGCAAACCTAGTCAAGTTTGTGTCTCTTTAAAGCCACATAATTTGCGTTTCTTAGTGGATTTTGTTCTCTGGAATGATGGCTTACACGGAGCTGTCCACCCATCGTCCAAAACACTGTCACCTTAGGCCGTGTGAATAATCTAATACAGAATGCCTGTCTACCATAGTGAGATATGGAAGAGGTTCAATTATTGTAAAGGGATTATTTTCCGCTACTTGAGTCTATTCAGGCTAAGGAGTACAAAAACATTCTACAAAAAAGGTTCCTTACAAGCCATGACAGGTTGTATGGTGGAAATAAAAGGCTAGAGGTTATTTCCAAGAAGATAATGCTCTTGCCATTTACATGATGGAATTCGAAAATTCCAGAACGTTTTTTTTTTCAGTCGTAGAAAGCCAAAGAAAATATGCTGGTAAAAAAAATAAATCTATTAGTTTTGATGTGATCCATCATAACTAATAGATCTGAGGTATATTCTGGTAGATAAATCGACACTTGCTTCGTCCAAAAACACCCCCAAAATTTGAACGTCTAAACATTGAAGTTCAGACTGGAATTGAAATTTATTCTCATCTGATGTTGGTGTTACCGTTGAAATCAAAGGTAATTTGAATAATAGGCAGGTAAAATTTTTCGTGATTGAACTGGTGAAGGAGTAAGTATTTTCTAAATTCATACATAAATATGACTTTCAGTTAAATTCAATCAGACAGAATTGTGTCGAAAGAAATAATCTATCCAGTAGAACAAGTAACCAAGGATATTATGTCAGCTCATCAGATTAGAAACACTTAGAAGAAGTGTTATTGATAAATGAGTAGATTTGGAGAATATTTTGTCAAAGATATGTTCTAACAAAGGTTGTGATAACATCTCTTTATAAGAATTACAGCAAAACACATTAAGAATTATACATAAACTTTATTTTCATTTCGTCACATGGACGTAGTAATCGACAGAAATTCTACCCATGTTTAAAAGGAAGCGAGAGAATGCTAAGCCAGTTCACCTCTTGCATCGATATCACTGGGTCGATATCCTGAAATATAAAGACAAAAACACATCTGTATTCATCTTCAATTTTCAATCAATATCGTGAAACACATAGGAATGAATGGTTTGGGCAATACTAGTTCCTTGATTAATACACTATTGCACCTCGGAGTGTTTCGTAAAGCAGTTCCAGTATCTGCACAGGGTCACATTTCAAAATCATTCTTAATTGTTACTCGAAGTTCTGCGATGGAAGAAAGTCCTCACAGCAGAGGATGAGAGATCGACCTCCGTCTCCGCTGCTTTCTTTTTCCCTAAATTCCCGTAATCATCATGAACGTAGAAGAATGTATCAGCCGAAATAATTTTTCTAAAATGTAGTAAAACAAATGAAAATTTTTTTTTTCCCAATTTGTTATACGTACCCTTATTGAGAGCTGTGTATTTTCAAATGCATAGCATTTGATACTGAAAAATTCTTTTTTCAATGCCGAATTTGCTCCTCGGGTCCAATCGGTACTAAATATCAAACTGTAGTTCTTAAATAGTATTTTAGTTTTAAAAATGATGCTGTAAAACTAATAGAAAAAGTGTCAAGCAATTTTCACGAACGTTTACACAAACATATAGCGAATCTTTTGATATGAATGGAATCCTTTAGTAATAGCATTTGATTTTACGGATCTTGCAACTAGAATAACTTGTATTTGGAAAGACTAAAATATCCTGAAAGGAAGAAGAATGTACCGGAACAGTCACTGCAAACATAAAGACGCCAGGTGCAACACCTTTTAAACTTGAGGAAAAACATAGAGCGATCTAACTTGATTTTCATATTGTATTAATCCGTGACGCCCATGATAGAGAATTGTGTCGAATCCTGGGGGAGGTCTATGTCTAACAACGGACGTTAAAAGACTGATGATGATGATGATGATGATGATGATGATGATGATGATGGTGATGATTAATCATATTTCAACGTTGGGAAAAATTATGCATATCATTTATTTATCCGATCACTAACACTATCTTTAATATTTAGCCACTACCAACAGAAACAGCCGGTTTTATTCTATAACTGACCTCGAGATTGAGGGCCAACTATTGCTAAAATAGATTAGAGGAAAAATTGGAAAAAAAAATGAGTGTTTCATGCCAAAACTATTCAAGGAATGCGTGAGGAATCATATTTTTCTTTTCATTTGTAAGCTTAATAGAGTTGAAAATACGAGCACGTTTTATAAAACATAGACTCAGCCGGGAACCAAAAACCTTATCATTGGCGAGCATTCTCATCTGATGGGTAGCTCATAAAATATCACCATCATCGCCAGTCTTTCAACGTCCGTCGTTGGACATAGACCTTCATCAG
Source organism: Thysanoteuthis rhombus (assembly GCA_963457665.1). Classification (NCBI taxonomy): domain Eukaryota; kingdom Metazoa; phylum Mollusca; class Cephalopoda; order Oegopsida; family Thysanoteuthidae; genus Thysanoteuthis; species Thysanoteuthis major. The sequence continues at coordinate 63,207,193 of OY735198.1, read as the reverse complement.
GATTCGCCACGCTTCTATATTGTGGGTATCCCGGAGCTAGTACTTCCTGAATTAGTCTAACTCGTTTCCCCATCTAATACTCTGCCAAGGTTGCGCGTGTGATTTCTGGGGATGTCTATTGGTTGTCTGCCATTCTTGCAACATGGTCAGTTCACTGTCATTTGAGATTCTTAATAGATTGTATGATGTTCTTGACTCCTCTCTTCTTCCGGATGTACTGTGCTGTCTTGTGGTCTCTCTATGTGAGACCCAGCATAATTTTTTCATGTGCACGTTGCATGGTTCTCAATTTGTGGATCTCTTTCTTGTGCCTGGGAATAATTCCATAGTTTTTTTGTAATAGAATTTCAAGTGCCCAATTTGCTAAATTTGCAGATCTTTATTACCTATGAATAAGGGTGATGTACTAAAAATAAGACCGATCTCCTTGTATCTATTATCATCATCGTCATCATCAAAATCAATATAACTCACCTTGTATCTATCGTCATCAAACGGGCTTAATGCAATCTCCGATACGAACCAGCCAGATAACCGGTTCCAAGGTTGTATGATGCAGGAGTAACCAAGCTGGTTACACGTGGCATTGGATACACTGGGGAATGATGTGTCACTGAGCTAGTGGAAACTGCTGGGTATCCACCATAGTAGTTGGGGAGGAGTCCACCGTAGTCGTAGGGTAAATAAGGACCATAACCAAGTTCCAATCCATAACCGTAACCAAGTCCTAATCCATAATCTAGACTGGGAGTGTACCATGCGTCCAACGGATCTGAAAAAAAAAGAAATAATTATCATCAGATAAATCATCATTATCATCATCATCAACATTTCTATTATTACTATTCGGTTCTAAACGCTGCCATTAAATTTCGAACTGGGGGGATGCAGCTGCTGTTGTATGTCATAAAAATGCTTACTATTATTGTTAAGAAGTTTTTTCTCATAAACATTATCATTATTATTATTATTATTATTATTATTATTATTATTATTTTTATTATTATTATTATTATTATTATCTGCATCTATTGGCTAGTGGTCAGCAAGCCTCCTGGATGGGGTGCTCAGTTTGGAGGTTGGAATCCGAAAGTAATTTATGATTTCTGTTCTCAAGGGCTGACTCTGGTCTATGCTGATACCACCTTTCCGCATGGTTAAATCCCATTCATTCACTCAGTTCCCAGTGTATCACTGTTGCTACTCTATTGTGTATGTGTTCATACAACTTCTGAGCTAATTGACTACATTCACTAATAACATCAATTACGGTCCCATCCATTTCCCCTAATAGGTGGCATTGGCTGTTTGACTGCGTTTTGTCGATCTTTCTATTGATATAGTTTGTATCGATGCATTCGTTTCGGGCTGCCATGAGGTGCAAATCTGTTCCTTCCTTCAGGTTTCCTTTTCGTAGCCATGACCATGATCTTTCACTTGCAACATTCTATATCTCTCTTTTAGATCCTTCATATAGCTTTTTTTGTTCTCATTTTTCTTTCCTTGTCTTCCTTGCTGCTCTATTGTTTTCAACTTTTTTTTGTTCTTGTTCGTTGCAGTACTTCGGACACTATTTATAATGTCTTTTCTGCTTGCTTGTATATTCCCTCTGTACACAGTCTTCGATGCAGATAAGTCCTGTACCGCTTTCTATTCTCTTCACGTATAGTTTATCCATGCCATCACTAGGGTGTAAGAAAAGCTTTCCTGTTTGTCGGTCCACTGACTGGAGTTCTTCTATTGTACATTCGAGGAATGGTCCTGGTATCTAACTACTGATACAGCCCATGCATTCATTACTTTTATCAGGTTCCGGCTGCTTGGTTTGGTCTCGAATATTTTCTCATCCATCTAAGGTATTCTCCTCTCATCTTCCCTTTCATTTATTCTCGTTTTATCGCTCCAAGAAAAATACCTGGGATTTATATTGGTCCTGTGTGGTCAGTGCTGTAATCTTCTTACTGTCAGGTAGTTCAATTCCTTGTGCCACTGCATGCATTCCTTTATGCATTACTATTAGTACATATTTTTCAATTCTGAACTTAATCCCACTGTTATCACTGTATTCCTTTACTTTATTGAACCACATTTCCAGCTCTCAACCGTTCTTTTGCATATAGTTTTATGTCGTTAAGGTACATCAGGTAGATGACTTTCCCCTTCGCTTTAGTGAATTGGTATCCTTTGATGTTTTTTCAGGATTCTGTGCAGTGGTATCATGGTTTGAAGTAATAGTAACGGAGACAGATAATCTCGCTGGAAGATTCCTTTTTTTTATACTTACCTCTGCTGAGTTTTCTCCTGTGGCTGTAAGCTTTACTTTCAAGTTTTTCATAGAGTTGGCAAAAGATTCCACCACTAGTTCATTGATCTTGATTATTCTTAGGCATCCCAGTATCCAGCTGTGTGGTATCATGTTGTAAGCTGTCTATCTCATGGCAAAGTTCTTCTTCCTTTTTCTTACTTCTTTCAAGATAATCTGGTCAATGTAAAGCAAGTTATTTGCCCCTTTGGTAACTCTACTGTATCTTTTCTTTCTTCTGTGAATAGTCCTCGTCTTTCTTTCTCTCTCTCTCTCTCTATATATATATATATATATACATATATATATATATATACATATATATACATATATATATATATATATATATATATATATATATATATATATATATATATATATATATATATTGCGTTGTGTAGTGTGATGGATTTCTTGAACCAATATCAGTAAATATCATCACGACTTGGTGCTCTCCAGTCAGCTTTCTCTCTTTTTTTTTTTGAGAATATTCTTTAATGTGGTTTCACTTAATACTATTGGTTCTCCGTTGTCTATGTCTTTGAGTTCTTTTTTCATGTCATCGTTTCTGGATTCCCTTGTGTCTATTGGGTTTGTTGTTGTTGTTGTTCTTGGTTTCGATTTCAGTTCAAGTCACCAGCTGGGTCTTGACCAGAAACCTACGCTTGTCAACCTTGTAAGTAATGCCAATCCGGACTTTAGAGAGGGAGAGAAAAAAGTGGGTAAATCTTATACATCTACGAACAATACATCACTTTCCCAAACATTTTTCTCTGTATGCATAAAGTGATGTGAACTGGATGTACTTCATGCTATCACATTGACAAGAATTCCCTAATAGTGTGTGCAGTCGAGGTGGGAGCTATTTTTTGTACGTTCATATATGTAAGGATTTCCCAGAATGTCGTCAGCAGGTTAACGGGTCCCTTTTTTTGAGTGACTTCTTCTCCTTCTTCTTCTTCTTCTTCTTCTTCTTCTTCTTCTTCTTCTTCTTCTTCTTATTATTATTATTATTATTATTATTATTATTATTATTATTATTATTATTATTATTATTAGGAATCTCACACCAGTTGCCTGGTGGTAACCGCTGGAGTTTGAGTGACAGCAAGTCTCCTCAAGTCTCCAGCCCTCCTCTCCTACTACTCATAGGTCGCAGTAATTCTACGATTTACAGTTTCACACCGGTTGCCCAGTGGTTATCGCTGAAGGCTGAGTGACAATAAGTCTCCTCAGGTCTTCAGCTAACGTCTCCTCCCTCTTTCGCATATCATGACAGAGCTACTATTCGTTGCAGTCCTTATATCTCTAGCACCTTCCTCAGTATCCGTGCAGTTCCAAGTAGCGCTGTGGTCTGTACGGTCTCTATCCTTCCCCTAATCCCGATCTCCTCCAGTCTCTCCCTCAGCGTTTTGGGGACAGTTCCTAGTGCACCCACTATGACCGGTACTACCCTGGTTTTCATGTTCCACATTTTCCTTAACTCCCTTGCTAGGTCCTGGTATTTTTCCCTTTTTTCACCCTCCTTCTTTTTTACTCTATGGTCTGCAGGTACAGCAACGTCTACTATTTGGCAGGCCTTCCTTTTTTTGTCTACTATTACTAAGTCCGGCCTTCTTGCCTGGATGAGGTGGTCAGTTTGGATGTCAAAGTCCCACAGTAGTTTGTGGTTGTCATTCTCCAAAACTGCCTCTGGCTTGTGCTGATACCACTTTTCCCCATGGTTGAATCCCATTTGTTTACTTAGTTCCCAGTGTATCATCGTTGCTACTCTATCGTGTCTATGCTTATACTCCTTCTGGGCGAGCTGACTACATTCACTAGTTATGTGGTTTACTGTCTCATCTCTTTCACCGCACATGCGGCATTTGCTGTTTGTCTGTGTTCTGTCGATTTTTGCTTTTATGTAGTTTGTCCTTATGCTTTTGTTTTGGGCTGCCATGATGAGCGATTCTGTTTCTCTCTTAAGGTTTCCCTTTCGTAACCACGTCCATGATTTCTCGTCTACTATATCTTTTATCTGTCTTTTAAACTCGCCGTACAATTTTTTCCCTTCCCACTTTTCTTTTCTAGTTTGCTGTACTGTTCCATTGTTTTCTACTTTATTGTTTGTTGCACTATCCCTCGCGCTCTTTATGATTTCTTCACTATTTGTTTGCACATATCTATCTAGGACTACTTTAGCTCTCTGGACACAATCTTCTATGCTGATGAGCCCCCTACCACCTTCTTTTCTCTTAACGTATAGTCTATCTGTATCATCCCTAGGGTGCAATGCTTTATGCATCGTCATAAGTTTCCTTGTTCGCCTATCCATTGATTGGAGCTCTTCCTTTGTCCATCCTAGGAATGGTCCTGTATACCTAACTACTGACACAGCCCAGGTGTTCATTCCTTTTATTAGATTTCTGCTATTTAATTTGGTTTCTAATATTTTCCTTTATTATTGGCCATGTTTCTAAATACAGATTTTCCTTCACACCATCAGTATTTAATGGCTTCTGCCGGTGATCAGCTCACAACAATATCCTCATCAATCTAGCCCACTGTTTAGTATCTATGTTGCATTCAATAAGGCAGTTCAAGGGGTCCTCTCGTTTCTTGCATTCCTATTTTTTCACATCTTTTCAAAAGGTTTCTTTGCCGCTCCAATGATAAAATGTAAAAGCGTCATCTAATTCTCTTTTACATGAGATCGACTTCAACAATATATAAGACATTCTTAAGTTGATATAAATCATTTTCAATAGATTTAGCTATGAAACAAATTAAATTGTTAATAAAACATTTAAATAGTTGTTATGACATTGGTAAAGAAACAAATAAGGTATCCGATGCTCGAGGTATTCAATGCAGCTATAATTTTGAGGATGTTCCTCCCAAAGCAATGGAACCTTCTTCCTCCTGTTGTTTGAACAATTCAATGCAATAAAAGAGAACTTACTTGAAGCTTTGCTCGCAGGTTTTGCAGCTGGTGCTTGCACTGCATCTTTACAGAAAGCAGAACCAAACGCTAGAAAAAAAGGAATGCAAAACTTTTCAATTTAGAAACGAATAGGAGCCATTTTTATTTGTTTTGAATAGATTTGATTACAAAAAGAAGCAGAATGTAGTTTTATTCTATATAAGAAAAATGCATAACAATCTCTAACATATATAAGCATATATTTTCACGACAGTTATTTTTTGAAAAATAGGTTTACCTACCAGCAAGCAAAACAACTAAGATCAATCGGAAAGATGCCATGACGATTTCTTGAGCGAACTGAGATCTGTCAAAATATGAATAAAAAATACATCGATGTGGTCAATATT